>JAVQJL010004852.1:0-60557 GCA_036024295.1 Nannoperca obscura
GCTGACAAGACACAGATGACTAATCAAAAAAGGGAGGGAAACGAGACAAAGACAGGAAACTGACCCAAAACTACAAAATAAAACAGGAAGGAACAACCCACAGTTTCTGGGCCATGACAGAAACATGATGCCACTGTCAATAATACAGTGTCAACAATTGAATGTAAAAGTTGTAGAAGCTGTTTTAAGTCAAGTTCAACACATTTGATCCCAGGTCCAGAAATAGTGTAATCATGTAGTTGCAGTTTAATCTCTAAATGCGGATCTTATTTATTTATTTTATGTGTGGAAAATTAAAAAGTAAGCTAACTACAGACCTAACTGTCAATTGACAGACATGTCCATCTGAATTGTCCTCTGAAATGTGCTGGAGTAGATGTGTAAAGTATCATGAAGTGGAAACACTCAATAGAGGAAGTAGCCCACTCTGCATGCGTGGTTCTAACTACTAACTTCTAACTTTGTAGTCAAACACATGGGACTGTTTCCTGTTGTGTGAACTCAGGCCTGTATTACCACCACGTGGGGGTGAGAGGAACTGAACGCAGTGCTGCAGGTTTGCTGCCCTCCGCAGGCTGCTTCCCAGGAAAACGTGCTTCTTTTCGGAGATAAAGGACCACCTCGGTGTAGCGAAGGAAACCACAGTCACATAGAAAAGTACGGCACACGCCACACAAACCACTGGCCATAGCTCCTGTGTAGCGCAGTATACATACACCCCATAATCTTCAGGACGTAGGCTACTTTTAATTTGCATAGAAATGCCAAGCGGTTGGTTCACGCGCACGGGGGACACTTCATCTTTCCGGTGGAAACGTAGATTTATCGCTACATTTTTTCTCTCTCCATTAATAACATTAAAACATTCCCCCACAACCCCACGCGATCGTTTTGTCTTATTAACGACTGCGCGGTACGTTTAGTCTAACGGTCGCGTGGATAATGGCAGATAGACCGGCACGGCTCGTCAGACGAAGCCTCTCAGAAGAACACAGGGAGAGTGACAAGGACGGGGAGAGGGAGAAAGAAAGGGGAGGGGAACTGACATTAAAGCAACACACAACAAGGAAACTACACTGCAGAGCCACAGACGCCTTCATTTTATGGTTTTGAATAATAGCCGCAGCTAGTGTGGCGAAGTGTATCTGTGGAATCTGCCCGGAGCTCAACCCCCACGCAGCGTCAAGTGCCCTGAAAAGGAGCAGCTTTTGACCGAGTTTGGATTTAAAGGCGCTCTCCGACGCGTTCAGAGATATGGGTGAGAAGAATGAAAGAGGGGTTTAATTGTAATTCTGAGGGAAATTAACAGAGGTGGGGGGTGGGGGGGGAGAACAGGCCTCTTCTTGCGGAGACAGCCGTGCCCTAATGGGAGGTGGAAACAAAGGCCAACCGCATAGCTTAGCTGTAATTAATGAAATGCCAATTTAGATGATCTTTTAGCTATTTTGGCCCCTTGAGATTCCTTTCAACATCATAGGACTTATCATTTTAGCATGCTGCAGTTATGAATGATACTGGCTGCCATCACAGTGGAGCCTTCATTATAAAGTCATAATAATTCAAATAATGGACATTTACATGGACTTTGCTCCATGTGTAAGTGTGAGATACAGATGTTTACCTGGTAGCCAGGTGCTTTGGCAGATTTTGAAGCCTCCGAGTAAAATGACCTTTCACAAGAGGCTTTTGAGACAACATTAAGTAAATGCATCATTTTTGTTTTTGTTTTCAACATTAACAATACACCCATATATCATTCCAGCGGGCCGGGGAACATTATGAGTACGGCGTGTGAATGTTTGTGTGTGTGTCCTCAGGCTCAGAGCCACCCAGCTCTCCACAGGTGGTGGAGGATGGAGGAGAGGAGGATGAGGAGGAGCTGAGTGGAGGGGAGGAGGCAGACCTGCGGTCCAGCTCTGGCCGGGGGTCTTTGCTGACCCGCAGAGGCATCACCCTGAGAGTGCTGCTCAAGGATGGGCTGGTGGAGCCGGGGGACGGCGTGCTAGCCATCCACTACCTGGTAATAACACACACACCACAACTGGGTACAGTAAGAACGTTGTAATTCATTATTTATGGATGTGCTGTATCATGTGGGGAGGCACTTCTTATTGATGTCAAGCTAACCTGGCGGGATACACTGGCAAAGAAATGCACTAATCAGTGGCTTAAAGGAGTAAACCCACATGCGTGTCTTGTTTTTTTTTAAAATTTTAAATGCATCTCCTCTCTGCGCCCTCAGGGTAAAAACTTCGTAGGAGACCTGTTGAATGATGGGAAAATCAGATGGGTGGAGACGGGCCAGATCTTCAACTCCCCCAGTGCCTGGGCAACACACTGCAAACGTCTGGTCAACCCAGCCAAGAAGTCTGGCTGTGGCTGGGCGTCTGTTCGCTACCGGGGACAGAAGCTGGTCCAGTACAAAACCACCTGGCTGCACAAGTACCAACCCAGTGCAGACATGGTGAGAGGAGAACGTTTGAGTTTTCATACTATCAGTCACTATATACCCTCAGATATATGAGGCAACATACTATCCTTAGCAGTATCAAGTTTGCTAAGGATTGTTGAGGTCAAACATTAGGACCCACATTCTGACTGTAAAAAATGTGCTTCTAAACCGCTATATATACATATACTTTATACAGTGTAGTACCAAGAAAAAGTAGTTGTTTCAGGTTTAAGGACGGAAGGTCTTTAGTAGTACAGTACAGAATGTACCACAGCACTGAGGGTGAAGATTTATCCAGAGTATACAGTTGGACAGTTAGTTCACGGATCAGTATGATTGTAAAAGACTCTAGACATGTAGAGAAAAGAATAGAAGAGTAGAGGAGAAACAGAATATGTGCTGATTGCGAAAGAGGGATGATGAAATCAGTAAGAGGCAAAAGAAGAGTTCTTTGTTAATCTAAAAATAAAGTCTCCTCTTCACAGGCCCTGGCCTCAGTGTTGAGCTTGTTCAGCTGTGAGCAGGTTTCCTCCTCACGCTGTTTTATCTGAAAGATTTTCTTTAGGCCTGAAGAGATGAAAGTATCCAGGGCTCGACGAGAAAAAGAAAGTTTTGTTCTTTTGACTTCAATCTAAAGATCTCCATCTTATCAAATCATTTCTGTCCATAATTCATTTCCTGAAGTGACGTCTTTTTAAACTTGGGGATCTCCAGGTTGGCATCATGGCTATAGGAAGGGAATCTTACCTGATGTGTTATAGTGTTTTTTTCACTCTATCTACATTATCCCATGCCACATATTATGTTTATTCTTGTGATGCCAGAGCCTGGTGAGTGAGGAGGATGATGACGAGGATGATGAGGAAGGGAAGACAGCCGTGCAGGCAGATGAGAAGAACAAGAACAACAAACCTGGATTACATGGTATGATACTTTTCTAACGTTACAACGTGTACATGTTTCATAATTTTACCAAACTGGAAAACAAATGTTCTGTTGCAGACGTGATGGTTTCACGGAGAACAGACCGAGAAAGAATTCCCGTCAGATATTGCACCTTGGGCACCAGGGATGCTACCAGGTACTGGCTTTTATTCAGAAAGATCAGTGTAGTTTTATGTGACCAACGTATTCTTCTCGCATGGAGTGAATTAGAGTGTGATAGACCCCAACTTGTATCCTCAGAGATCCACACACACTAGTGGAGCTGTCAGCCTTCTCAGCCATCAACAGATTCCAGCCTTTCAATGTAGCTGTGTCCAGTAATGTCCTGCTGCTAATGGTAAGTAACACCCGTATCTTAATTGAATACTGATGTACAGTTACGAGACCAAGTTACCTGCTTTTTATCAGGACTTCCACTGTCACCTGACCACCAGCGAGGTGGTGGGATACCTCGGAGGACGATGGGATACCAATACACAACGTGAGTGTAACTTTAGGCTAGAGAAAAGAAAGTAACTGCAAGAAATATACATTAGTAGCTGTCTTTAACCCCAGCACCTTTTCTCGTTCAATGTATTTCAGTGCTGACAGTCTTAAGGGCTTTCCCCTGTCGGACCAGGCTGGCAGACAGAGACTCTGCTTCTGCTGTTGAGGAGGAGGTAATGCACGGACAGCCAATCAGTAGTCTGCACTGACAGCATGTATGCCTTCAGAAAACATGAAGGTGAACGACAGCCATTTTAAAAATTCACGAGCTCTTCCTGCACCCCAGGACAGTTCAGCAGCCAGCACTTGTCAACATGCATCTCTCTTTCAAAAAGCCAGAAACCAAAGAACCAAGTCTTGAATTTCCAACACTGGGAAGTTAACACTGACTGCTGTGCTGAGTGTGTCAACCACCAAGGAATATTTTGCATTTTTTCACTTCAATTTGGTTTAAATACTAGTTCATATCTGTTAACAATCATAGAATACTTCTCCAGCAACATCAATAATTCAAGTTTTTTTTATGGAGTTTCAGCTGCAAACTGCAAACGTGTTTCCAGATCACGAGCACTGAAAGAACTGTCCTGGGATAAAGACCTTTAATGTGAAATCTTAAAAACAGTGCCCTTCCTCTTAGGTTCTGTGCACTCATTTTATCAAAAGTATAGCAACTTGGCAATAGTGCAGCAATTTTTGGTACTGAAAGTGGACCGGTAACAGAATAGGAAATGCAAAATAAATGGACACTTTGCAGTTGGGACATGCTGTTAAAGGCAATAACTGCCAAAACAAAATTCAGCTGTAAAATGCAATTTATTTAGAATGTTGCCTGAACAATTAGCGTTGTCTACTCAGTTATTGCTGAGCTGCTTCTGTGAACTGGCAAAGTCCACAATACTTACTGTGGTAGTTTTTATTTACTTTCACTTTCACTTTCAAAAAATGTTAAGCAAAGTTAGGCTTTCTTTCTAAGCCTTTCATGCTGACTCTGCTCCAGATCTGTCAGAACCTGTTCATGCGCGGGCTGTCGTTGGTGGGCTGGTACCACAGTCACCCACGAGGTCCGGCTCTGCCGTCGCTGCAGGACATCGACTCCCAGATGGACCATCAGCTGAGGCTGCAGGGCTCCAACAACGGCTTCCAGCCCTGTCTGGGCATCATCTGTGGTAAGTGCCTGTCTTTATATACACTAGATATACTAGATTATTGATATGTACAGGGAACTTCTCCTTGATTACTTATTCCACAGGTCTGATCCCAGGAGATTAAATAGCATTGCTGAAATAATACTATATACATTACAAAGAAAGGAGTACAACCCAGAATCTTACTGCACCACAATGATTGAAGACCAAATTGTAATGGATGTCTTATAGGGACATTTATGTGGAGTTTCTAAATTAGCTACAACTTCCACTTTTACACGCGGCATGTGAATACATCATCGCTATCACAAACCTTGGTTGTCTTATCCAAACCTGTGCTTTCTGCCCATCAGGCAGGTTTGACCCCACTCAACCTTTTGTTCTCTGTTCTCTCTCAGGACCATATTATCACGGCAATCAAGGTGTGGCGTCCACAATTACCCCATTCTGGGTCGTACCGCCGCCTGAGGTGAGGACACAGGTACAAATAATAGAATTTAAACATCTCGCCGTCTTATTTCATGTTTCTGCTAAACTTATGCATCATCTGACTTCCTGCAGCAACGGCCCAACGACCACGGCATCCCAGTGGCTGTAGAGGTCACCTACGTACAGGACAACTTTCTCACCAGTGATGTTCTGAACGAGATGGTACTGATACTGCAGAAACCTGTACTGTAAATAGTTTACATTATATATAAAACGTGTTTATTTCCTCCACAGATGCTGCTGGTTGACTTCTACAGGGCAGCTCCCGACCTCGTCCAGTTCAGCCAGTATTGGTGTCCTGACACGACCATGATGGACAAGATCAAGGTAGGATGATTCATAGAAAGCCACAGGTGATGATCCTGGCATTGTCACGCCCTCTTTCAGGACTTCATACACCCTCTGACAGCTGACCTAACGTGTACAACCTTCTGTCTTCTTCCTCAGGGCTCTCTGAGTTGCCACGCTCCCAAAGACCAGGCCTACTCTCAGATCTTAGAGCACGTCTACAGCCAGTTGAACAGCATGCACTGAGTGTATCCGCTGTGCATGCGTGCATGTGGCCGCTCTCCATCTCAAGCTGTTCCATTTCAAACCCCTTTTGTGCCGCGCTGACAGGAATGGAGTGACGGATGTACAATGTAAAAACCTGCTTGAAAAAGATATAGATGCCTTGAATTCTCTCACGCTCGACTGATGCTTCATTTTGACACAATTATTGTGAGTTAAAAAAAAACACATCCATGACTCTGAAAGTGCTAAATCTGTGAGCTTGTATTTACCGATGATGAAAACAGAGAAATATACAACTGATACACAAAACGAGACAGCACCGGATCAGGGAACAGACAGGGAAAAAACATTATTTTACAAAAGGACACTAAATAGAAGCATTTCATGGACCAGAAATCAGCCTGCCTGACCGGCCTCTTACCTTTTACACATGGACCTATGTGCCAATCTGTGCCAGTATCATGTGGTATGAGCAGATATTGCCAGATATGTACAATATAAACTTTTAATGTGTTGTAATTGCCTTTATAGACTTAACCAATGCAGCAGTGGTTGGAGGGGAAAAAGGGGAAAATGAGTAGTGCAACATATACTTAGCAACGTATGCAAATGTGTCTTGGTTTGACCTAAACTGTACTCTGCAATAAGTTTTGTGAATGTTTGTGTTCTTCAAGTGAAATTGGACAGCTGCAATGTGGTGCTACTAGTCCCATTGTGCCAAGCAAAATTTGTTTTTATGAACCTGTGTGTGTGTGTGTGTGTGTGCAGTGTTGTGAATGTGCCCCTCTACTGTCTCCCTGTCGGGTTATGTGAGACATGAGTCCTATTGGTTAGGGCAGATATTTGCTTCCTCTTGACCTGTACTGTATTTATTACTTATTGTGGATTGTGTGATGTACATGTACGAAGACAGAGCAATGCCTTACGCCTGCTGATGATCCACAAACCATTAAAATATACACACTGGAACTATTTAAACATGACTAGTTAGTTCTTTGTTGACTTTATTCTAAGACATTAAGAGTTTGCAGTCATGCTAGCAGTTCTGTGAGACTAAGTGCTAATGTCAGCATGCTAACATGCAAATGTAAACAAGCTGATGTGTAGCAGTTATAATGTTAAGCTCCCTCACCATCTAGCTAATCAGTACATGAAACAGCTGAGGCTGATTCCATTCGTTTTAAAAGTATTCATCATCTGGGGGCCATGGATGTGCAGTCAAGTTAAAAGCTGTGAGAAATCAATTCAGAACATGATTAAATGTATTTATATTTTAGATATGACAAAATATTATTTCTAGAGCAGCAGCTATGTTTTCAACAGCAAAATCACTATAAAAACTAAATTATGTCCACATGTAAACTAATCTAAATGTAATAAGTAACATTTCTGACATCAAAACACTGAGTGAAGTTAAAGAATAATGTATAACACTGAAATCAGTGAAAGTCATGCAAAGAAAATGTTTTAGAAGTGAAAATCTCAATAATGATCAAAACGCAACAATAACACATTTTCTTTTTTATTTATTGTAAGAAGGGGGCGATGGGGAACAAGAAAGAAGCACGTACAAATACTTTGATAATAAAAAGGCAAAACATTGCGGTTAAGTTGTGTACTCATAACAAAATTAAAAAGGCAACTTAAATCTAAGACATACTTTTACAGGGTGTAATATAGGACTACATGCAAAGATTAATTTAAATGTTTTAAGATCTTGTATATAAAAAATAATACTATAGAGAGCCAGAATGATTTAATGATGTTCAAAGGAGCATTTAAGACTGATTAAACAAATGCATAGCCCTTTAAAAACAATGAAGTGGGACAATTTTCAAACATGGATTAAAACCTACATAAAAACAGTTTCCACTGGTGGTCTGCTGATAAACCTCACATTAGTCTAAACAACACGTGTCCAGGAAACTGCCTGTAGTGTCAGAAATGTGCACACATGCATTTCATCTTTACACAGGAAAGTGCCAACGGCTACAAATAAAAACCAAAAGTAGAAAAGGAAATTCTTGACCATTGTCTTAAGTAGCTAGGTTAGGTTTTGGTTGCTGTGTTAGTTGCAGTACTTTCCCATTGTTTTGTTTCCAAAGGCACTAAAACAAATCTAGCAAGAACTTTTCTTTGATAACAGTGTGATGCAGACAGCACCTGCTACAGTCCTTTAACTGTGCCCTGAACGTGATACATGTGGTTACAGATGTAAACATATTAGACCAAACTCAGGAGTAGGGGAAGTGTTTGGCAGCGTGGAGTAAAAGAGCACACATTTTTCATTCACAATTAACCCCCCCCCCCCCCCCCCGAGACAATTCAAAATCAGCTGGACTGACGATAACAGTTTGGTAAGGTTTCATGTTTGGTAACAAAAGTTCTCCAAATTAGTCAAATGGACAGCTTACACTTATTTTCCCTTGATGTTTTCCCTTTCACTCCAGGCCTTTCCCTCATACTGTACAGTGTGTGTTGGACTCCGTCTGCAGGTGTGGACTTGGGCTAAATCCAGAACAAGGATCCGGCCTTGTCTAAATAGATGAACTGAACAAAAACGTCACCTGTGGACTAACAAATAAATCGAATCACAGCCATTTTATACGTTTCAAAGCACACGAGTTTCACATTGTCAAAGACATGAGATCAGACAGAAATAGTGGGACAGCCATGAATATGAAAGACTGAGTCGCTGCCAGCAGCGTTATCTAGTCAGGCACCGAAAATGGGTAAAAATATACCAAATAAAAGAAAGGTTTAGCATGCTAAGACAAACAGGCCCACAGGTAAAAGAATATATGGCTGCGTTACAGAATAGTTAGCAGTTTAACAAGCGAGTGATATGTTGCATTTTATAAAGTATTTTTGGCTCTGTCTCCTCTTGAACGGACTAGCAGACAACCACTAAACAAATAATAATTCTGCATCTCTAGACAACAAACACACGCCTCCCGTGAGTGACAAAAAGGTGCAACGTCTGCATTTAACTTTGGGTCTGTGTGTAATGGTGGAGTAAGTCTGTCACACACACGTCAATCTCATTTGAGGACCAAGGTGCAATTACAACATGTTCTCACATATTCAGTAAAGAAGTTCTACTTTTAAAACTACCACAATAGGTTGAGACTAACATAAATCAAATACTGAAACAATACAAGGACACCGCTGTATCAGGCCTGTTGTCTTCTGAAGCTATCATCAGTGAACAGCTTAGACACTGATCTTTTAAAAAGAGATTTACAAACCACAAATCACAAATCTGAGGCTAATGTTGGCTCATGTTTCTCATTAAAAATGTGAACACAGTATTTTTTCTTTTTTTAGATACAGCTAGTTATACTTCATTTCTTGCCATGTGTAGTACTTTTAGGTAAAAGTAATTCTCTGTCTCGCCAGCAGGTGGCATCAACAGATGAGCTCCGGTCCGTTTGGGAGGCACAAACAAGGGTTTCAGTATTGAAATGAGGATAATATCCTGTCAAGTTACACATGATGTTTACTCTTCAGTCTGAAAACTGACTGTTCAGTCTGTGACCAACCTGAGCTTTAAAACAGACTGAAGCCACACAGAAAGGATGATACGAAAGTGTCACCACAATCGTCATAATCACCAGATTAAATACAAACTGTCTTTACCATAGCAGTAATTTGTGGTAAAAAAAAATATTGCTTATAAATGTCATTAGGTTGTCGTCAAGAAATGTTTCTGACTGCCAGATAACGGATAATGATATTTTGTGTCCATCTGAGATCCTTTTACCTTTGGGCGGAACAGGTTGATAATCTGGTCTGGACTTAGAAATGTGACCATCCTCTCCAGAACTCCAGATGACAACAAAGTGCTCGTCTGTGATGATGACGCTGGAGCAGAAGGTGAAAATGAATATTCTGCGGACCATCGCTTTGCTTCACTTTCCTTACTCTCTACTAATTCTACTTGCTCTCTCCTCCTCCTCCTCCTCCTCGGCTCGCTTGCTCTCTTTATATTAGTGTGGCAACGGAACAAGGACCTCCACATAGTTGAGAGGGAAGAATCCCGACTGGCCGTTCAGCATGCCCTCGTACCAGTTCTCGTCGATCTGATTGGTCAGGGTGATGATATCGCCCTCGCGGAAGCCCAGCTCTCCCTCGTTCTCTGGCTCAAAGTCGTACAGCGCCTTACAGCTTGGCTGCTCCGGGGCTGACAAAACACAAGCAAGGAGAGAAAGAAACTCTGATTACAGGATGCTGTCAGACACAGTGACGGGCCACAGCAAGTTACAGGAACAAGTAGTCACACTGCACGCCTTAAACATGTAACCTACTGTATACCATACTTATTACATACATACATATATATATATATACACATATACACACACACATACACATATATATATATACATATATACATACATATACATATACATATACATATACACACACACACACACACACACACACACACACATATATATATATATATATATGTTAGTTCAAGTTGAATCTTGAACAAAAGAAACACAACATCCTATGACACCAGGTTTCTGTATCCCTCTCTCTGTGACCTCACAGAGATCAGCAGAGGAGAGTGGAGCTCCACACGCAGACAAACCAGGCTTTTTTGTCTCCAAACAATTTCTCTCATTGTATCAAGTTTAGCCCACAGGCTGCTGGGCAGGCTGGAGACAGGGGAAGCTTCGGCCACTCATTCTCTGTTTCACTCCATACTGTATCAATTTACAGGGGCATAGAAAGTAATGTAAACACTTGATTGGATAGGACCAACTTAATGGTAATTATACCACGGCAGATTACATTAGTATAATATAATAGCATATGCTAAAAGTAGCATGTTCTCTCTTTAAAAAGAAGTCTGGTGAGCAGTTTGATAAACTGATAAATAAAGCTAATATGACCCGTTTTTCCCATCAGTGCTTGTGATGTTGACCGGCGGAAACAACTTGTGAACACCACATTGACATACTATCACATTTTAAGTAGATATGTAGATATGACAAACAGCGGCCATGGAGCAACATTATCATTCGTTTGGAGTTGTGCTTCTGGCATCCTGATGAATGTAAGACCAATGTTCACTGTCTATTTGCTGAGAGTCGCTGTGTCCATCTGCCATTTGGTGCCGATGACATAGTAAGTAATAGTTCAGTGTTTTTTTTTTTGCTTAAAACAACTGCCTGCTGTGGCTGAAAACACTATGCGAGCGCTGAGAATGAAGCAAAAAGGCCTTCTATGGGCCTGACAGCTAAACAAAGCGCTGAAACTCACTATAAATCTCCATGAAGCCGAGGGGAGCCGAAGATTCAGGTGATGCTTCTCTCTGCGTTCATCACTAGGATAAATTCCTATAACCTTGTCATTTGATATGTTATCGTCAAATATAATGGCATAAAAGCAGCTAAAAGTAAAAAGGAGATGAATTACAGAAGTTTCAAGAAAAGCAGTATTGTGAATAAAAGCTACAAAGCAGGACGCTGCCAGTCAATCAGTCAAAAGTCAATCAGTTCTACTTTGTTTGGTCCCCGAGTTAATGCGTTCAAAAATAATCGCTTTACACAGGGACACAATGTAATGTAGTGGTGGGACATAAAAACCCAAAAGCAGAAATACTGTTAGAACAAATATAGTAGCTTGTGATAGAAGCTGGGTGATAAAAACTAAAAGTGCCCTTTACTGTCTGAATGGAACTTTGTGTTGGCTTCATAACTTACTAAAAGTAATGCTAATAATAGTAATATTTATTAATATAGCATTTTGTCAAAAAAAGGGTAGTTTGGAACTTCTGACTGTTCTTTTAGGATGTGTGAAAGAACAGCATGTTTAAGTCAACTGCAGACTGAGCTGGTGGTTGCCGAGATGTTGAGAACTTAGTTGCAGTATGTGGACTACTGGATCTGGCTTTCATACAAAAACCACAAACATGCTGTTAAACGACACATGCATCATCCACTATGTGTTGAACCTGTGAGAAGCAGTTCACATCCTGCTTCCAACAGTTGACACCAGAAGCCGTGCAAGCACACTGCTCCATTTCAGCAGCACAGAAATGGTGACAAATGAAATGGCCCACACAACCTGTGACTCACACAGTCCGGGCTTCCGAAAGGACAATCTGACCGAGTGAAACGACGGCTCTGGTGATGTCACAGGAAAGAGGAACAAGGTCAGTTGGAGAAAGGCCAGCCAGATGACAGGGCAGGACACACACTCAACCCCCCCCCCCCCCTCCAAACACACACACAGACATCCATTTTCTCATGGTCAACGACTGAGCAAGTCAAACATTCATGGCATACCACCGTTTAAAAAACACACTGAATTTGTTTCACATATTTCTGCTCAGTGGGGCTGATTAGTTGCAGGTCTTGAGCAATCGTGTTGGCAACGCAGAGGGAGATTTCTGAGCAGCGCGTGTTTAATGCAGACACGCTACTTTGGCTTAGTCCATCTTCTGTGTGTGTAGAAACAGCTGGATGTTTTGTTGTTGTATGGCAGCTCTATTCCACACATCTCACGCTGCCCTTTTCTGTGGCTTCAAGAGTGACGTAATGCACAAAAATGCCAGAGGGAGAGTTGATTTTGTTCTTTTTTTTGGGTTGCAAACAGTACAGTCAGCCACTTCATCATTTTCACATGAATGGCTGCTTCAGATTTACTGTAAATTAGTGACTAATGAATATTTAAAGATTTAGAGCCCATCAGCTATTTCTTACCCGAGTTGCGTGAAGGTGGCAGAGCCACTGAGGTCGAGTAGCCGCCATTTGAATGGTTGTCCTCTCCGAAGTCAAATATAGGTTTGGGTTTGGGTGTGTATTCACGTCTTGGTCGAGTCTGAGCCTCATTCATCCTATTCAAAAAGATACATTGATTTTAAGTTTTACATCCACAGCAAATACATATTGATGTTTGAAGTTACTGTGACTGTAAGAACTAGACTCTAAAAGCTCTGAGCAAATAGCTGCACAGGCAGATGTACTACACAGTGTGTTGGTTTTTGTGTGTAACGGGTTTCATTTGCTGCACCTGTCTCGGAGTTTGTCAGAAAGCTCCTCCAGCACCTGCACAGCCTGCCTGTGGTACTGTAGCTGAGACTCCACCAGGGATGAGAGCTGGCTCACCTGCTCTATCTACACACATACATATGAATACATTACATACACGACATAATTAATGTCACCATTAACACTTTCAAATTCTGGATTATAAATAACATTCAAAAAAAACATTGCCAGCATGTGAGCATAGATAAGATAGATAGATATTTCAAACTGCTTTATCTGGAGTTTTCAACCACATCTCAAGCTAGTAAGTAGACCTTGAGTTAAGAATATTTTGTCAAACTACTATGTCAAAGGTGGAAAAAGATTTTTCACGCTCAAATTTGCAGATATTTAAATAGTCACAGGGAGTGACATAAAAGAGGCCGACACTAAAGGAAAAACAGGAAATATGAAACAGACGTTTCCTCCAGGTAGCACTGGTCATATTTACACTCAATAGCCAGCCCTCAATATGAAAACTACCCCTCAACTGCTGTGCTGTAGTATCACAAAACATACAAATACATTTAGACCTACATGCACTCAGGTATGTCCTCTAAGCCACACCTGCAGTTATGTACAGGACAAACCCAAATAGCGATTAAAATGTTCAACTGGAGCGATTTAAAGACATGCTTATCTCCAGTTAGTTAGAGTGTTATTGTGCTGAACCAACAGGTGTGTTTCATCATTCTACACAGGTGTAACTATGTTTGTCCTGTGGGTGTGTGCTGGACATCAGCCTTTCAATGCAAAAGTGAACCTTTGTCAAACTCCACAATGTAACTGATGAAATGTTTCGCATGCTTGAGTGGTGGCAATACATATATCACTGCAGTTATACTTTGAAATGTTTGTCATTAATGTACACATACTTTATTTACTATACATTTGAGGCATGTAAATGTTCTTTTTGCACTTCTTTTCGTGTTCAAAATGGGTAAATGCAACAAATGGATTGCTGTGTTAAATATGTCTAGCTTTCATCCATTGTCCAGGGACAACAGAAGAACCCTTGAAGGAATTATATTTTAAAAGATGGACGGCACAGGGGCAGGGTCGGGCTTAAACTAACACCACACACTGAACGGTAATACATTAGTCCTCACATCAGTCTCCAGCAGGTTGTACATGCTCGTCTCGGCCACTTCCTTTGACTCATGAAACTTCTCCAGGGCCTGTCGAACCTCCTCATCGGGGATCTTGCCCTGGCGTTTCTTTTTGTAATCGTAGTCCAGGCGACGGCCTTCCAGCTTCTTCAGGTGGTGCTGAGGTGGTAAGAAGCCATGGTTAGTCTCGGAGGGGGCACAGATGTGATCATTGTCTTACATTAATTGAAGTTCGACGGTATGAAGAAATAGTGATACAGCGTTTGAGTGGTATCTACTAATGCTTGTTCATTCAGCGTACCTGTATCTCTCTGAGGTCCTTGTCACAGAGCCCTTGCAATGGATCAATGAAGTTCTGTTTGACATCGATATCTAAGGAGTCTTTGACTTCTGCCAGTCTCTTCATGGCCTCTCCGACATCTACTAGCGCTCCGCCTGAGCCACACAAACAGAGATTAATAGCTCAGTGACATTAGTAGATTTATAGTTTAGAACCACCAAGTTGGTTCACTATCAGACCACACATGAAGAAACGGATAGCATCTAACAAAACCACACACACACACACACACACACACACACACACACACACACACACATACACACGCAAGCACAACCATGCACTCCCAATAACCCAAAATAACAAACCCCAACGTTACTCTCGTTACTGTCCAAAATCGCAATACACACAAACACACACACATATCTTACCAAAGTTAGTCTCCTCTCCGAGTTCCCGTCCAAACTTGCCCATACACTCCCCTAGCAACCCCTCTGCCTGAGGGTAGCCTGGGTTCTTCACCTGACCACGGATCTTAGACATGGTGTTCAACATGGACAGTTTGGCCCGTGATGCTGCGGAAGGGAGCAGAAAGTAATTTTCATCAAAGAGTTCAAGCAGTTTCAACACAACTGCGTGGAAACAGGGTTTCTTCTCACCTGGGTTGGGCTGAAGGTACTCTGATGTTTTGGAGATTACCTCTACTACTGCTTTACTGGTCACGTCTACTTTCTACAAAACACAGCAAACACGCAAACACCACAAACGTACAACAGAGTTAATGTAACCACAGAACAAAAATAAAACCGTGTCAGGCAAAGGAGGCATGCTGTTAAACCATCTGTTAACCATTGCACGTTCATGGGTCCGTACAAAAAGCTAAGCATTTAAAAAAGTAAGATAGACACTCCCATCAAGTTTTGATACAGAACCTGGCTGCTATGTATATTACAGCGACACACACCTCAACATGCTGCAACATACAGAGCCTAAAGCTGAATGTTTTTAATACCCTGGTATTATCTCTTCATATTAGATTTATTCATGTTGTAAATATAAACCAGGGGTGCAACCAACAACAATTTTCACAATCAGTGAAATCAGTGATCTGCTGATTATGTTTTGGATTCATCGAATGAATGTTTGGTATATTCAATTCAATTCAATTCAAAAAACTTTATAACATGTCAGAAGATAGTGGAAAGTGCTCATCAAGTTTTCCCAGAGTCCAGTATGATGTTTTGTCTGCCCAACGGCGCAAAACTATTCCCAAAAAAAGAAATTCAGCAAATATTCACACAAGAAGAGGGAAACAGTGAATATTGACATTTATGCTTAAAGAAATGACATAAACATTTATGGTTTCAGCTACGAATTATCAAAATGTTGCTGTCGTTCAACTAAATGTTCAACCAACGTATTGATTTGGCTCTGATGTAAACTTCTCAGCTGGGGTCAGAACTACATTTTCTAAACCGACAAAGGATCACGTAATGCTTTAAATGAGGTGTAAACATCAACACAGGAAGTCCAGAAAAAACAGCAATATGTTTGTGTTCTGTGTATAAAACCACTGAGGCCAAAAGCCAAAGATGTTCCTCAGAAAGACGCTTCTCTTACCCGTTCCAAGTCTCTGAAGTCATCATCTAGTTTAGTTCCTTCAGCACCTCCAACTTTCTCACTTACCATCTAGAGAGAGAGAGAGAGAGAGAGAGAGAGAGAGAGAGAGAGAGAGAGAGAGAGAGAGAGAGAGCAAGTTTATTAATGCCGCTCATAAGGTTTTGATTTGACTGGGGAACAAGCCTTAGCTCATCTGTAATTTACACATTCACATGCCTGCTGTGTAGAAAACGCGATGATCGACCACTTCTTTTATAAAAGTGTACATGTGGAGCAGAGCAGACTGTAGCGCCTGCGTTTGCAAAACCCTACAATTCACAGAAAGCACAGCAACGCAAACAGCGTTATGCAATCCCTTTTGTTTACACTTTGCAGGACGAAAAAATGTTGGATCGGCCAACCCCATTACTTTTACCTCAATAAAGACAATATGCTACAACTTAAGAAGATTAAAACATGTTGATTGAAAGCACATGTATTTCCAAGTGAGATCTCTCAGCACAGACAAAAATGCCTTTCCTGTGCATGTGTGCTGTACAAGTATTTTTGTGCATCCTTGGCTAAATACTTTAGGAGCAGGGCTTGGGCTTTTTTCAGAAACACAGGTGAGTCACAGAGAACTAGAAAATAAATTAAACTCTGCAATGACTTCAAGATACGTAAAACTTTGACTGCTGTGCCCATGAGCTACATGGTCTCCGAGAGGAAAATGCAGAAAAAAACAACTCCCATCACCACCTGTAAGATAATGAACATGTCTTTGGTCGCAGAGTAACTTGTAGAGCTATTCTGCAAAGACCAAAATGACTGCTTTATTTGTATGCCATGATTCCAGTTGACATGTTTCACAATACTTTTGTAGAAATAATACTTGTGTCACACACAACAGGACATAATGAATCTGTCTTGCTGTTGTGCATTTATGTTTTAAGGGAACAGGCCTGATCTTGTTAATCTTTAATGATTCTGCGCTACACTATTAACAGATAGAGTGCTTCAGACTGTCTGGACAGTTAATGAAACACTGCAGGAGAGGACCTGAAAGAGGGATAAATCATTAAGGATTGCATTTCTAAGACCTGAATTGTATTCTCTTTAAACACTAGAAAGTAGATGTCCCTGAAGACTTTGAGGGGGACATTAATACTTTTCTAAAATATCACCATGCATGTCAACAATACATGATTCTTTTCAGTTTTAACTGATTAGGTTTGAGACAAATACTTATTTGTAGGTCCTGGCCTGTATTATATAGGAATGTATAACCCTGGTAGACCACGACACGTTGCCGTACTGTCGTGCAATCCCAACACCTATGTGCTAAATATATATATACACACACACACTCTTATAGTATAATATTGTTATAACTGGCTGCTACTTCTCTTGCACTACTTATTACCATGGATGTGTGAATCTTTTTACTACGTGTGCTTTTTACCATGTTTATTTATTTATTTTTTCGCTTTTCTGCACTGTCCACCTTTTGCTGCAACAATGTAAATTTCTCCACTGATTTCTGATTTTCTGATAAGGGACCTTTACAGATTGGCCACATGATCCTTTCAGCTGGTGTATCACACTGAACTGGTTTATTAGACATATCCAATCCCTTAGAAAAGAGATTTAAACACAATTTCTCTTTCCTTGGTAAAACTCAAGTTTGAGTCATTTTCTACATGACTCAAACTACTGTTGTGGCCGTTTCGTAATTCCTGGAATAACCAAGAGCTTTATGGGAGAGTGAGCAGCAGAGTTTGATATGTAGTCACAAAGTTTCACATCAGAGATTTAAGAATGCAGATGAAATAATTGAGGGTTTGATCATCTATTATTTGCTCTAACCAACAAATAATGAAATACATAACGGTAACTCTTCTGTAGCTGACTTCTGCTGAACAGTCTGGGATCTTCAAGTTGTCCTGCTGAATCTCTGCAGTATGTTGAAAGCACATGACAGGGGTCCCGGGAGGGATTCAGGTCACAAGTAAAGATACAACCTCCACTGTCAAGATTGCGGTCTGCAGTACTAAATCTTTATTATCTTATCTTTTTCGGCACCCTAGTCTACCTTTCAAGACTTCTTGAGAAGAGAAGAATTTAATTCACGGTGGGGTATATCAGTGTGTTTGTAGTACGTCACTAAACTTGAGATCTTAGTCTTTTCTGATTTTGGGGGAAAATGTGAATTGTTGGAATCATTTTTTTAGCCATTAAGTACTGTAGCGTTTTTTTTCTTCACATAATCATAAACATCAGGTTCTCATGTCATTGTAACATTACTATTTACATGCACACAGGCTCAAAGGACATAAACATACACAAAAGTTTATCATTGGGAAGTTTTGTTATAAACACGCATAGAGCTACACAGAGGGATCAGTCTATCGTTTCCATCATAATGACTGGGTATTTAAGATACTTGTAGTTAGTTAAATGCTGGAGCATTATCACAAAGCCTTGTTCAAGATCTTGTTTGGCTTCAGATGACTTGAAGATTGCAAGGAAGTTGACTTATACTGAAGCCTAGAGACCAAATGAGTAGCAAGAGATAGAGGAAAAGTGGCTGCCTAATGTAAATCAGTACTGATTCCTAACGTAGCATGTGAAAAATCAGCTGTTAAACATCGGTTGGTGGGGAAAACCATATTATTTTCAGTGGGTTATTTCTCTCACACAACAAACCTGTCTATTTGCTGAAGCGTAATATTCTTCTGTTAAAGCCCCCATTTGTAATTTTAAGTGCAGAATGAAAAGGGTAAAAAGAAAACACATCCTACAGATTCTACAGATCCAACGCTGTGTCTTGAATACTTAAAAACTAGCACTGTGTGGCCTGAGAGCAAAGCTACATATAAAAAGAGAGCTCTGTCACCACAGTGTCTGAGCAAACCACATTTCAAGAGGAAATAAGGCTGAGATCAGACACAAAAACGGAAGGTGTGATAGAGATTCACTTTTTGTGCCAGCTTCTCATGCGTCACGCCATACATCCATACAACAATGGCGCTCAGCGAGTGTTCAATCAGGAACATTTGAATTTAAAAAATGTTATTTCATCCTTCATTCTTCATTAACAAATGCCTCTTGGCACTTGTTCTCTTAAATATTTGCAACTCTCTCCTGGCTATTTCCTGTTAATCAGTAAGCCTAAAACTCCTGTTTCCTCCTTTATACGTCTGCAGCCATCACCGCAGTCTTTCACCAGCATCACCAGCACCTGTATTATGGCTCTATCTAGGTTAAGAGTAATTATTTCCCAGATTTATATAGGAATTATACTGCAGACTGATTATCACTCCTATAAATGGGGATTAATCCAGATAAAGTCTGCACCAAACTCTAATCTACTTTTTTCAATTTATCCGCAAAGTAATCTGTCCTGTTTGAAGTGTATAATATAATGATATGCCATGTTAGGCCAGAAACAGTAAGCCAGCACACATTCCTGGTAGATGACTTTGTTACCTCCCGATCGTTGTGACGATGATGTGACTAGAATTACAAACTGTTGGTGTCTCACAGTTTTAAATTATTGAACTTTGACTCTAACTGGACCTGCATTGTATTTCATTGTCTCAGCTGTATCTTAAACAACACACGTCCACCACCGTAACCCCCAGTGCTGTTTCAACTCAGGGCTGATTTCAGCCTGAAAGTGTGATACTTACAAATGTTATGAGCGTTTGTGCAGTGGTTTGCAATATTTCTGAAGTTACATATATAATAGATTTGATGCTTCTTCCAGTTAGTTATAGTTTGATTTATTATTATTATTTTCAGGTAACCAAACAGTATAACCGGTAGGGCTGCAACTAATCATTACTTTCATTATCGATTAATCTGCTGATTATTTTCACTATTAATTGATTCATCCTTTATTACTCTATAAAATGTCAAAAAAGCAAAAAATGCTCATCACAATTTTGAACTCAAGGTAAGGACAGCAACAGTGAGGCTCATCTACAGAGCTTGGAGCTACTTTTATTTGCGTAAACAAGAAAACTACATAGATAAATATGAATATAATTTCATTTCTTTGAACATAAAACAGACAACTTGTGGGTATTATCCCTTACTTAACCTTTTTATGTCCTCCATTTAAGCATTTGAAACCAGAAGACTACCAGTGCATACATTTACTTAAACAACTGCATCAAATATTCTTAAAAAGCCTATTGGATACTGTGTAAAGCTCCATTCAAGACACTGTATCTCTCCCACTGTCACACATACAACGCATGAGTGTGATTTTGTTTGTGCTCTGAGTCTGACATTTCAGGTTTTAACATTTAGTGTTAGAAGTAATTCTCAGAAGAAAGAAGAAAAAAATAACAAGGGAGGAGAGACAGTAAAAGAGAAAAACAAAGACGTGTGAGCTGCAGGGCACAGATAACATTTCCACAGCCAACTTTCTGCAAGCCTCCAGCGTAGAAAGACAGAGCTATTTCAAGTGTTATAGACTCTCATTGAGTTTTGTCAAGAAAAGCAGCTTCATTGCAGTCAAATAAATGGGAAAGCCACACTCTTTCCCCACCACCTTTACTATTCAATGTCATTACTCAGTCAGTACCAACAGTTCTAACATGACAGCTTTTGAATCGTGTTATTTTTCCTCAACACCAAACCAACAGGGATCTGAGTCTGTTCCTGACAGGAAGCTGGGGCAGAAACCAAATGTCTTTCCTGCTTAGATCAGCAGGGGTAGGAAGGGGAAAAAAAGACAAAAAAAATCAGTTTACCGTCCACGCCCATGAGAGAGCTGGCCGAAATTAAAAACATTCACACCAAGGTTGACATCAAAAGACAGCAAGACACTTTTACATGTCCGTGGCTGACAGTGGCATTTCTAACGCAATGGTATTTCAGATTTCTCCCCTCAGCTGCCTTAAATATTGATCTGGTTCGCTAAACAAAAGACTAACAAAAAACACAGCTGGAAAATAGATAACTAGGTCTTCACTCCAAAGACGCACTACCAAAGTCCAACCTTCACGTTACTCTGCTTCAAATATGGAAATTGTATTTTCGTAAACAAAAACTGTTAACTTTATATTGCACGACTTTTTCGTGTTTTGTTTTTATTTATTTATTATTTACTCTTAAGAGCTCTGACTCACCGGGCTGATAGCAGCTAGCTAATGCTTACCACAGGATGTGTACTTACTGAATATGAATCTTGTGGGTAAAGTAACTCAAAAGCACAACACCAGAACTACCTGTACACCGTCAACACCACAATAACGTTAGCCACTTAGCATTATTAGCTCAAGTTAGTTAAAGCTGGTTCAACTAACGTTAATGTAAACCGTGTACGAAAGATGCTCATTAACTTTAAGGCTAGCTGTAAAAGAACAGAGTGCCAACTAAAAAGAACAGTGACTTTTTACACACAGGTACCAAGCGTTTCTAACTGTAGCTTTCTGCTGTCACCAGAGTAAGTTAACAACTACATTAACAACGCGTTACTAACATTAGCAAACTATACACCGCTAGCTAATAATGCTAAATGGGGCTAGCTGCTAACGATACATGTCAGTTGCTAGCTAAAAGAAAAGTTTTGCAAACCTGGCTGGCTTTATAAAACTGTTTCTTCAAGCCCGCTACAGACATCTTGAACCCCGATTGTGTTCAGCTTCCAACGGAGGTGCAAATAGGTCACGATACAACTAAAGTTAGCGATATAGTTTGTAAGAAAAGGGGCCAGTGCAGAATTGTTTAGGAGGAATCATAGGACTGCACAGCCGTCACTCCAAGTCGGGACACGCCAACTGACCACGTCCACGTCGAGGGTGACTCTTCCCCACTGTCACAACAGATAACGGAACGAAATACACTAAATCCACCAAAATCAACAATATAATCTCCCGAACTGAAAACGCAAAGAGTCGAGGACACACTTCACGAGCCACTTTGAAGAAATCAGTTGGCCGAGTTTACGCAGAAGACGATAAAGGATTCATATGTTAGTGCACACTGGCCCCTGCTGGATAGAGCAGGTACACAGCAGGATTTACAGGCCAGATGTTCCCATTCTCAGATGATATAATATAATATACATTGGAGCATTTTTATGTCTAAAGACACAAAGGAACTACGTTGTAGTCATAATTGGAAAATATAAATGAATGAGATTATTATATGTATGTAATGGCTTGAAACTGCTGGATTGCAAGGATGCCTCAGGGCAAAAATGAATTCCTGTCTGTACAGTGTGTACAGTTCTTCTATACTGGAATGTTACCTTGCCAAGTGTTTGCTGTGTAGCCATTTGAATAAACACACGAAGATAAGAAAATGCAACGTATAAGCACAAACCAGAAACAATGGTCTTAAAATTAGATTTTGACACTCTCCTCAAGGCCTAAAAAATAAAAATGTTAGTTGTGATTTATGTGACAAGGCTTTGAAATTAACAGCCCTGCCATAATCCCAATACAATGGAGGATTGAAAAATTGAATACATAATCCTGAAACTACCTACATGATACTGATTGGATGAATTGTTTTCCGGTCTCTCATTGGCTGTGAAAACATTAAATGACCTGACCAGGAATAAAAACCAAGCACCTGGTTGGGTCTTTGAACAGCTATTATCTACCATATGGTGATAATGATGCTCCATGTTCCCAATACAGGGTATACTTAACGTCTGCTTTTATGTATATGGACTGGAATAACAAAAACACACCCAGGCAGAGTGACAAAATGCAAAACGCAAATAGATCTAGGACAGAAGTAATTACAGTGTATATTCTGCATAATTGTGTAAGTGTGATGTCAACATGGATGTCAACTATGCGAATGACATCTTTGAGTTAACTAAAATAGGCTTATTGTTCAGAAATAAAAAAAATTACTGTTCTCATAAAAATGTTACATTCATCTTTTTTTATCACTTGTTTTCCTTAGTTGTGAAATTGCTTTTAAATTGCACTTTTTAATAAACATATTATGTGTATGCATCACCTGACCAAGTGAGAATTGTCTCAAAAGTAATACAAGTTAACTAAACTAATAAAGTTTATTTAAATATGACCTGTTTATTTAGACAAGAAAATCAGTGCTGATCATTTTGGGTGCAATCAGTCAAACATTACAACACCTTTTTTTTTAATTGTAAAAAGACTTTTATTACATTCTTAAATCCACATATTGTATCACCATTGTGCAATAACACTTTACTGTGTTAAAAACTATTGGGCTTTATATCCATATCATAAATTATTTCTTATTAAAATCTATATTGATTTAATAATAATAATCTTAAAATAGAGTGAACATATCATAAACAGAAGGATCATGACAACAGAGAAACTTTTAGGGAGACATCTTTAAAAACGCTCTTTAAAAAAATAGAATTACATCTCTCCAAGACAAAAAGGACACTAAACTGATGAGAAAAAAAAGTACATATAAGGATAAAAATTAAGAAACAAAAGATCACAACAAAACCAACACAAGATTCAGAGATTATAATCCATCTTTTATATTTATTTTACTATATTTACTTTTTTTAATATCCTATTTATCTATGACTCAAACTCAAAAAAGTCTTGCAATAATGATATTAGACAGGGGTAAAATCTTTGATACTTCTGAAATCAAACATTCACAAGAACATGTACTGTACACAGTGATCAAGGTTTTAAGGTCTTCTATGTTGGTGCAAGGTGTCTTGCTAGCTAGACTAACTGCAGACACTGCAGGACAGAGAGCCCAGCTATCTCCCTGAGTAACTCTAAACAGAAATGTAAGTGCAGATCTTCAGTGCTGCCCCCTGGACAGCTTTTATGCCTGCAAAAATTACAAAGTATACTGAATCTGAATTCAGCATGTCTAACATTCTAGGACTCGCCACACAAAGTACTGCACTTTTTTACAATCTGCAAGTGTCATCTGTCCATATCAGCAAGTAGCTGACCTGTGTAGTGGCTGGCTGTGTATTTGGTACATTAAATTCTAAATAACATTATTTGTTGTGCTACGAAATTAACTGTGCTGGAGTGCTTATGAAAATATTAACTGTAATGCATGGCAACAAAGGCCCAATATACTGAGAACAATGGGAAAGACATTATTGCACAATCCCACCATGCCACTGTCTTACCTACCCAAAAAAAGGATAATACCCCTTCATATATGTAAAATAATTAATATAATATGTGTATGGCAAACAGCACTGTCCCAGCAGTGCAAAGCAAACCTTGCATATTAAATAGAGCTAGAGATCAGCAACATGTGATTGTCTTAAAATGCTTAAGATACAAACAGCAATGTTTTCTCTGATTACAGCTATTCTTTTCCAGTAACTTCTTTAGGATACTGGTAGAAAGATACTGTTTTTTACAGAAATCTAATATGTCCTACTTTCATCTTGACACACCCTCATGAGTCTCCAGAAACCTTACTTCAGATAGATATTTATCTAAGTAGGGCTTCCTGGACCTAAAGGCATGAACTGCTCTTAAATGACAGAAAAGCACTCAGAGAGGATAGGTAGTAGAAGCAGATCCAGCATTTCAGTTTGCTTTTGTCTTCTGTCCAGTTTTAAGAGCATAATAATATGTTTTAGGATAGTTTAGTCATCACTGTCCTTCAAGTGTTACCACAAATTGTTGTATTTTTAAAGAAGTGCTGTAGAATGAATGCAGAAATACTAACTCAGGGGGGTAGCTGATGGCTCTGTCAACCCTTTGCTGTGCCATGTAGTGTTTGAAGAGGGTGAGGTAGTAAGGGAGTGGGGGGCAAAGAAACAGAGAATTTCATTCTCAAATCAGAACTTGGTTGGCAAGACAGCACAGTCTGCCTGACCCCGAAGCAGTGAGAGTTGACGCAGACAGTAAATCCCCTTTAACTGATGTCCAAGGAGCTTAAAAAACACCATCACCCACCGGTCCACTTTCTATTCTTTGCCCCTCGTCAAAGTGCGCATGTGTCAATGTGATGTCACATTTCAACATCAAACTCTTTTTCTTCACTCCCAAAGTCTCTTGAGGCTGCTGGTTGAGACGCTGCTGGATGCTTTGGGCGTTGGCACTCTTCTGCGGAGAGGGCTGAGGTGCAACAGTTCCAGATACTCCTCCATGAGGGCACATAACCCCACAATGATCTGATGCCCAGCACCTTGTTCATGCAGCGTATCTACAGTGGGAGGGTGTAGCTAGCAGTTGTGACTGGTTTAGCAGAAGTTTCAGAGTGTGAACCCGTAAAATCTTGTGCCAAGAGTTAATTTAGGATTCTAACAAGGACTCATGAATGCTAGTTAGCCACTAGATTTTCTTTTTAACAACAGTAATCTTTCCATCCCAGAACCCCAAAGTTTGGGCAGTAGGCAGTATCTGTTTGAGAGACCTGAGCACCAGCTTACCTTCCTCCTCACTCACTGCTCTTATCTTACATAATTATATAGGTGTTATTATATATATATATGAAAAAGAAACATCTGAGAATACTTTCACAATCCCTCTGATTCTCTCACTCTCTAAGTGGCATTTGCAAAGGGAAAAAGGTATTAGGACTGAGGTCATTGATTGCATTAAAAAAAATAAAGCGCTCACTTACATCAACATCGGAGGGTGTGCTGGTAAAAATACCTACAAAGATCAAAATAAGTGCTGTTTTGTGTGCAATAGTTTGTAGGTGCATGGTGGCAGACACTTTGAGTGTTTGTCCATGATTCATGCAGTAAAATAAAAAAACCCTGTCTGTTTGTTGATCATGGTCCCTTTAAACAGTTTGTTCATATGTTACAAAACTGCAAAATATGGGTGCTACCAAAAATACTGAATGAAACAATAAACTGTGACTAGACTGACAACTGAAACAGGCATCATTACTGCAAATCTCCACAACGTGGCTGAGGATTTTAAGTATGTACATTCTATATCATGCCTAGGGCTGTGCTGAACGGTTAAGGGGAAAAGGGGTACATTCAACAATAGCTTACAGGAACTGTGAAAGTCAAATTTATATTAAAAGGAAAGGAATTCAACTTGAGGAGAGGTTTAAGTTCTCCTCATAGAAAAATATTTTTAAGAATACAAATTATGTAGGCTACTTTAATAATTTCTTTATCTCTGTAAAAAAGAGGTAACATGCACTGAGGAACCCAGCCCTGTAGTGTTACATTGAAGCTGAATGGACTAGCTTGCAGGGCGGGAGATGAGAGGAGTGTGTCCTAAAGTGTAGCGTGCAGGATTGTCATTGAGTTGCTAGTTGGTTTTGCCTCAGCTGGTTGCCACATTTTTATCTCCCCCTCCCTACACCTCAATGTCTCAGTTTGAATCACGTTGTTTAGCTAAAAGCTGCTAGCCCTCTGTGGAGTCTGGGAAGGTGATTTCACTGCCAAAAACCTCCCTGTACAGGGGAGGAAAGGTGTACGCTGTCTCAGGGTGAACCAGGCAGAAAAACTCCAGTTTGTCGATGTGAAGGTTGCAAATGGACTTCATTATGGGAAGCTTAGACACCATCTAGAGGGGAAATACAGAAGAGTAGAAAGATTTAAAAGAAGAAATAAATACCACTTCAACATAATACAGTAGCTGAACAAAGCATCACATCAGTTTTTTATGCCAAACTGGCACATTAATGCAGCAGGCTTTGTACCTTAGCTAGTTTCTCTTCTGATGCTCCGTCTTTTTGTAGGCAGCGCTGCAGAGCCACATAAACCTTCTCCTGCAACTTCTGTATCTTCTGAACATCTGTCAGCCAGGGTCGGTCTGAGGGAAATTATAGTGAAAAGATGTTGTCATTAGCGGAACCACATCTGGTTTACAATGTGCCAACATGTAAGAGAAGAATACAAAATGCACTGAGCATTACATGCATTGTGTTGTATAGCTTTGGGAGACTAACTTTGATTGCTTATACTTTACATAACTGCTGGCTATTTTTCAAAGCATATTGTAATTTGTTTGATTGATTTACTTTAAGGCAGCCACTGGCTTCACACGAGTTTGCAGTGAAATGAAACTTGTTTGAGGTAAGTCATCTATCCCAATGCCTTTTGTACAACATCCCAGATTTAACAGTAGGCTGACAATTGCCACTGCCTTTGCAGTGATAAGCTTGTTGTTTTAACTCTGTGTAAACTGATTTTCATATAGGAATGTAAACATGTAAGTTATACTTTGGGAAACTGCCAACGTTGCAGCTATTGCATTATAACATTCATGGGTATGATCTGTTAGAAAGTTTTACACTGGCACTAAGCCAATATCCTGTCAGCGTAAGTACTATGGTGTCGCCATGGGTGAGCAGCACTGATGTAGGTGCGTTATTATTTTTCTACCAACAATATGTACATTTTAAGGGAACTCAAATCAGTGACAGCAATATCAGCAAACAAATGTCTTCTCCTTTACTTGGAGGATCTTGTATAGCATGTGTGAAATGTATGAAATACTATACAGTGGCCTCTACAGGTTTATTTCACCAATTTAGTATCGGTGTAGATTCTACAATGAGCAGGTTTGTAGCCCTTTGGAAATCTGATACAAAAATGTACATACAAGTCTCCCTGGTAAAGATACATCCCTTTAGTTTAAGACATATAACCTCACCTGGCGAGAGCAGCACAGCAGCACTGAAGAGGGCCATCTCTTCCTCTGACATTTGTATACGGCTCAGGCTTTTAGCTAAGTCAAACACTGCATTCACAAGGTCGTCACAGCCTAGGGGGAAGGACAAGAAGAAAAAGAAAGTCATCATCAAAACACAAACTACTGACTGTGATGATTCTGACACAGATAAAAAAAGTTGACCTAAAATCCCCTGCTCCTCCTTTCATCAAGTATATGTGTTTCATATGAGAGAACGAGAGAGAGAGATAGTGAATGTGTTGACTCACCCAGAGCTTTGAAAAGCTGAGCAGTGGCAAACTTTCCATCAAAGAGCAATGTATTATTGATGGGGTTGTAGGCTCCACACATACGGATCAGAAGAACATCCATGCAGCCTGAGGAGACACACACAAAAAAGAAAAAGGCTTAGTAACATATAGTTGCTGAGCTTAACAAGTATAGGAAGGAGGAATACAGGAAATAGAGCATGCACACTTGAGTAATAAATAATATTTGGGAATTGGCTGTAATTGTTCATCCAATACACAAATTGTCTAAGGAAACATCCCTATACAAAGGTGTTTGTTTTTTCCTAGATAACATCTACAGAAAAACACCTTACACAAAAAAGAAACATACTCTTCTGACAATAACAGAGCTTCTTTCAATATGAATCACTTTGAAAATAAGTGGCATTATCACTGACATAATCGATCATTTGTACTGCTGCCGGTTGGAAGAAGAACGCCTACTTAAATCTGCCCTGTCTCGATTATAAAAAGTGAAACACTCTTTCATAAGAAGGTAATTTTATAAAATGTACGGGGAACTCTTTTAATGACTAGGAACTGAGTATATTATTAACTTAATTAGTGTCCACAATGCACATTGTTGTTAAATTACTGGTTCATACCTGACCTAGAAAATGTTATGCAATTAAGTATATGCAATTAATGTATGATGTGTTGTTGTGGATATGTCATGTTAGTGATGATACTTACAGGAGTGTGTTTTTGTTTGATTGTGTAACCTCTAATTTGCATAACTCATAAACCTGAAATCTTTCTCCACCCTGGGTGTGGCCATATTTCACACCTTTTACACATTATTAAAGATGTATGATCAATGTGTCCAATTAGTATAATTAAATGGCTCGGAATGAGGAAAACAAAAACACCTTGGCTGATGCTCAAAGCCATAAATTTACTGCTTTGACTGACTATTGTTTTGGTTGTCACTGAAAACCATACATTTCATATTTTCAATGAAGGAAATAGATAAATCACAGATAAGCCACTGTGATTTATGACACTTTACAGTTGTCCAGAGAAGGCAGTTTAGAGGAAGCAGCGTGATTAAAATCCAGCCAGCCATGTTTGCATGTGATACTGTACTGTGAACTCAGACACCACTTGAGGGTAATATACTGTTCATATGACAACAGCTATTTGTGGCACAGCTAAAAGTTTTTAAAGTAATAAACATATACATAACAGACAATCTGTCTTGCTGGAGGAACATCTGTTGTAAAAACAGCTCATGGTTGTTGTGTGGCTAAACACAATGTGTAGAACTCATTTTAGACTGCAGGGTGTGAGTATACTGGTGCCACGCACTGACCTGCTTTGAGGAGGATAATCTGATCGTTCTGACTGAGGTCCATGAAGCCAGAGATGTGTTTGGCAAACTCTACCACATACTGGATTGCACTGGTGATGTGAATGGCACATTGTTGCCACATCACCTCAGCTGACTGAAAGGAAAAGCAAGAAACAGAGAGGCTTTTATGAGAATTGCAATGCCTGGAAGGTATCACCAAATCTGTGCTTATATAGACATCAAGGACTGTCTGATTGTGTGATTTCCACTAAAGAGGTCTTGACCTACAGTATGTTTGATAATAACTGCTGCATCTCCCTTTTTCCTATATCAACTACAACCTTGATTAGTGAGACAAAAAGCCCTGTAGGAAATGTGTGATATAAATGTTTTAATTTATGAACATTTAAGTAAGAATAAACTACGGTGATAAGAAGGGAACACTTTTATTTGCTTTAGGAAATGCTGACTGCTGATTTTTGCACAAGGTTACAAACTTAAAAGCATTTATCTGTCAACATTGTGCAAGACAACACAGCAGGTTGAGTCAAACTGTATTGATATGAAAAAATGTTTTATGTGCAACTTACTACAGTAATTATTTCAAAAAATTTAGTAGTATATCAGTGATCTAGGTAGATGGTGGAGATTTCCAACAGATTCAACAACAACAACAAATGTCACACATACCTTGGTCTGGTATGAGCGTGTTTCTTCTGGGCAATACAATGTCCACGCCATTTTCTTCAGCTCCTCTGTGCTGTACTGGCTCGTCTCAATATGGGACTTCACCACACTCTGAGTTATACGCTCTGAACAGAAAGAAAGCTTTATTTTATTTTATTGATTCTAATCAGTTTGCAATGAGATTCATGTAGTTTTTAGGATGGGTTTAAGGTAGGCACAGTAGGCATTATTCAGCAGCTAGGCATCACAGGATTTATACTGACCCATCTCAAGTAGGGAGCAGCCCTCAGGCAGCGGGTTGAGGATAGCATGTGAGAAGAGTCCAGAGTCGTGCAACAGCTGGTACTCGTGCTTGATGCTGTGGTTGATGTCTACAAAGTCCAAGTTGGTCTGTTCTGGAGAACTCTGAGAGGACGAGCTGCTGCCTGCACTGCCGCCCAGCATGTCCAGGTTACAGTAGTCTCCACCAGCATCCTCTGGGGTCAGCGGCAGGTCGAAAAGCAGGCCTTCAGGCAGCGTGGTAATGTCGCCCAGATCGCTGAGCGCAGCGCTGGAGCCTCTTCTGTAGTTGCGCCCGTGGTCAGCCATGTCACTATTCTCTTCGCGGGCACCAAGCCCCGCACACTCCTGGGACTGCTGGTGCTTCTGGACCTCTGCATACAGGCTGTCACGCTGCTTTTTGGACATTCGACCAAACTTGACCGCTGCAACAGGAGGATGTAAAGAGAAAAATTAAACATTCAAGAAGGTATAGTCTTAGTCAAACAAGGATTACATGACTCATTCAATGTGATAAGCAAAACGTGGGAGGTGGAAACTCTGAGTTAATTAAATATATTAAATATAGATAGAGTGGCTAAACTCACCATCACGGCTCATGCCCAGAGCGAGACACTTCTGCAGCCTGCAGTGCTGACAGCGGTTACGGTTGGTCCGGTCAATAAGACAGTTCCTCTGTCGTGAGCAGGAGTACATGGCATTGTTCTGCTGGCTGCGTCGAAAGAAACCCTACAAACAAAGACACAAACAAACACACACATAAAATGTGAATCAGTGGTAAACAATGTGAGCACCTAAATACTCGCAAGGTGAGATCATGGACAAACAGTCTTCATTAGACTGAAATAATGACAACACCTTGACAACTTTTACCACTGTAACTAACATCTAATGAGGGAGACGAATGATAGCTCACCTTGCAGCCTTCACAGGTGATGACACCATAGTGGATCCCTGATGATTTGTCCCCACAGATTTTACAGGGAATCACCTCTATTTGAGCTGGAGAGACAGATGAATGAGGAAAAAGAAAATCAGGGAAATTTGTAAAAACAAAAAACATTTTAACAGATAGAAATTAATTAGGCACCTCAAAATGTAAAATAGTTTTTGTAGTTAGTAACCTAGCAAACAATTAATACATGGATTTATTGATCTAGATCTGAAAGGAGTAAATAAAATCCAATTGATCAGTGATTTTGACAATAATAGTTAATTGTTCGAGTCATTTTTAAAGCAATCTTGCGTGTCCAGGGTAAGAATTTGCTGCTTTTTTCTGTTTTACATTATTGAATAGTTTTGACTTTAGGACTGTTTGTTTTAAAGATTCTGAGAAAAAAAATTCTTAATTTCCTGACATTTTATAGACAAGACAACTAATCAATTAATCGAGAAAATCATTGGCAGACGAATCAATACATTAAGATAAATGTTGCAACCCTATATCGATACACATCTATATAAAGCTATGTAGAAAATCCAGCCCACAGCTATGTAACAAGTAAAGATTATGGCAACTGTCCAGTAGAACTGCGATATAGAAGCTTCAACATTTGCTTTTTAGGCCTATCATGCTGACTGCAGATAGTGTCAACAAAACAGCTTAGTCATATCACACAAAGTGGGCAGCCTACACTAAATCAGTATTTACTCTAGACAACCCAGACTTTTTACTCAAACTGAACTCAATCACCACCTTGCATGTGATATTTCCAGGTAGACTCACTTGAATTTTCTCACAATAAATTCAGGTTGTTTCATGGCAGTCAAATGACAGCTGCGCATTACAAGGTTTGAAATGTAGCTAACATCAACAACAACGTACATTTGTGACAATGTCACAGGACTGTGAAGAAAAAAGAGAAGTGTCAAGAAGAACTCACAGTGGATCCTGTGATTGACAAAGCAAACTGCGTATACATTATACACCTTGGGTTCATTGTGGAAGCCTGAGCCTTCTTACACAGGAACAGCCTGTTCTTTTCATTATGTTGTTTATCTAAGTAGCTGGGCCTCCTCAAGCCCAGAATAGCAGGTCAATTGCATTAGCTGAGGCCTGGGGTTATAAAGTTTCACGGCTCTCTCTGTTGCTCCTTCTCCAGGATGAAGAAAATGTTAGCAGGTTAACAAAGACAGTAGTAGTATTGCTGCCTTCGAGACCTACAATTGTAACCCACAAAACAACTGCAACTGACTGTTACTTTGTAGCCTGTGTGTAAGATTTGATTTGGCTCAGGCTGCAGGGAGTGCCAAACAATCCCTAAACCACTTCTGTTGGGTCACACAAGGTATTAGGTAACCTGTAAATCGCAGCGACGGCTTTGATCAGCCATCACAGCTCTTCAGAAAATTGCGGCTTTCTAAAGGCTCTTAAACTAAACTACTCACAACCAACCAATCACATGAGTCACTCTGTGTGGGGGACAGATATGCGTCATACACTGCAAAGCAGTTAGTGACTGACATTACCCTGAATATTCCTTCAACAAAGACTGTCTGTGCAGCAAAGAAACATATTTGAGTGTTACAGTTGGGTAGCATTCCTACTGGCCAACGCAACACAACTGAGGGATATAAATAAATAAAGGGCAATGGAAAAAAAAAATCCCTTTCTCCATGGCTCCCTTTATCGCTCCCCCTCCAGAGCCTCCACCCCGCCCTTCAGCCTGTTATATAACTGCCGTCTGGCCACATTCCATGAACACACTCATTCAAAGGTGGTTGCTTTGGCAACGGAGTGACGATCTACCCTCACCCACCCACCCCACTCCCATTGGCTGCTGAGCGAGTGGCTTTGTCTGTGGCTCGCTGCCTCACCTGCCAGTCAGCTGAGCAGCACCGTCAGGCCCAGAGAGCAGGAGCTGCTCCACTGACACAGTTTCTCATTCAGTAACGGGGGGAGGCGCTTTTGGTGGCAGCCTCACAAGGAACACAACCTGGTTTCGTGCATGTTTTAAGGTGGAACCAAATCTGACTTAAGTAAAGGAAGGGTCATCATCTGGAAATACTTCCAAAAACATCTTGTACAGTAAACTGCAGCAGGGGCAATAGACGTAGCTAATAGTAGCTCTCAACTTGTTGCAACATGTCAAGTATTTGAGTGAAATTTCAGCTGTCTTTGAGCTGGACCATTAATCTATTTTTACTCTGGTGCAGCTGGCTGCCTGGAGATTCCTTCTGCCGTTCTGGTCTATTGGCAAATAAATGTTGCACAAATCACGGCAAACAAGTGTACAGTGCTTATTGTAAATAACAGTGTGTAGAGCAATTACTAGAGAGGTGCCTGATAGCTAAAACAGTCTACTTTTTGATGAGTCGTTTTTTGATATGTTGTGTTACAACATGGACCTGAACAATTGTTTCCTTATTCTCATCAGTTCCTTATTCACACATTTTCATGAATCTTTGTTCAAAGGCAAAATCTCCTCCCACCAACAAGAAAAACACAAATGATCTGTGTTTAAATGCTATTTAAATATTAATTAGATAAAAGCCTTTACACTTTTAAACACAACATTCTCTGTATTGTGTACAAAATGTAATCAAAGTTGAAGTATATAATTTAAGATGCCTAGATGAATACTAGCTTTGAAGCGTTGACAGAGCTTAAACAACTTCCAGCATATTGTGTTGATCACAAAACCGTAATTCAATACACCTCATAGGAGCATTGTTAAAAACACAAACACAAACACATGTGGTGATTTAAAAGTAATTCCTGTTTCAGTCACTCAGTTTGTCAGTCTCTACTGGTCAGCACTTTTCTTCATCAGTGCTGTAAACCCCCTGCTAGGAAGACTTTGCCCTCTCCTCCCAGCTAATCAAACAGAGTCCAAGGTCCTATTTACCTTGCACTTTACGTTTACCTGACATACTGTATGCTGAACCTACATTCTAAGGGGCTTCGGGAGGCTCTTTTGGAGAAGCGGCATATATGGTCTATTGCGCAACATACTATAAAGTTAAGTTACCTACAGAAAGGCTTTTCCTCAGTTGGCAGTTATTTTAAAAAACAGAGGTCTGCAGTAAAAAAACTGGGACATTTACACTGCCGACAACTGGAAGGCAGCAATGTCATGGTGTCTAGCTATAGATAAATAGACACACAGCATTACATAAACTATAATAGATATTTGAAACATTGAAAATTGGGTGACTTGATAGAAAACTATACCTTGCATCAATGTTCTCATCTCATGAATAAGGTTTACTATTCTACATACTTAGTCCCACTTTTCTTATAATAAACTTCCACACGCAGAGCAACAATGCTACGCCTGCCAAGAAACCAGGCTTCACACTCTGTGCCTCCATAATCCCTCACCACTGATCAGAAGAGATAAAGTGCGTTCACTTGATCGTGCTGTTTACGCAGCTCCAAGCCCAAATCCAAGTGGGCCTCTGCAACACAAGCAAAACCAGACTGAGGAATTCATTTCACAGCATGTCATTTTGCCCGCTGCTCCAAACCACAGGAACATATTTAGGACTATACTGCAGCAATCATAGTCACCTTGAATTAAAATCTCTTCTACGTCTGTTCAGATGTCACTTATCCTTATGCACACTTGGAAAAAAGATATCAAAATGCCTTTGCAAGATACTACAACGCCTAAAGTAAAATGTTATCATCATTGTGCAGCAAAAAAGAACAGATACATGCTAACATTTTGACATTTTGCTTGCATACTAACATGCAGGCTGGGTGAGGAGTTAAAGCTTTAGATAAGGGAAGGGAATCTGAGCATGCAGTTGTCGGAGAGAAAGGGCACCTTGACACATACTGTAGCTCGCCGTGAAGGCTGCACACTCCCAAGGCTGCACACTCAACAGACGAGGCTGAGCTCAGCACAGCGGTGGCCTTGGAGAGCAGCCTTTCCTCTTTACTGCTACCGTACCTTTGATCCTGGGCTAACTGAGCTCCAACACAGTCTTAAAGAGCTTCAGCTCTGCACACAATTAGTGTGCTGAGGCATGTACTGTGTAATGTGTAAGAATGCTTTATTGAAGTTTGTTTATTTTATTGTGTTGTTTCATACCTGCCTAACCTGTCTGTTGGTGAGAATAATTCACGTGCTAATTCACTGTCACGTATGGGCTCAAGAATTAAAAATCTATAAACTGCTTGTAAACACTTTTATATGTTTTTAAAAAAATCATTGAAGACTGGGGATGATATTGTATATATATATAAATATTTATATAAAATCTGACTGACAAGCCGTGCTTGACTGGTGTGACACACTCTGGTTGATGTAAGTAACATTAGCTGACAGAGGAAACTGAGCTTAACTGAACCCTGCTGTGCTTCATGGTTACATGTGGGCTTGCTGTGCCCACATCCTGCTTGTCACAGCGGTGCATGGCTTCGACATCACAACACCACATAACAATTCATTTTTAACTGTTAAATCCCACTACCACTCCAAAATATATATTAACAGATATTTTTCATATATTTCATGAATAAAACCTTTGTCACAGAACTTCACATAATGTTCATTTGCAAGAAAAGGTCATAAAAGGCAGCGTGCATCTTGCAAGGCGCATTTATATCAGGCTCTTCTAGTGCAGCTCATATTTACAGTATTTTAAAGAGGAGCATTCTTCCCTGGCAACTGATGTAAATTATCAATATCTCATCAGTAATGACGACAGACTATCCCCTCCATCCCTAGGCGCGCACGCACACACACACACACACACACACGCGCACACACACACACACACACACGCATTTGCTGTAATCCTCAATGACAGAACTAGGTCAATGGAGCACCTCCTTTCTCTCCCACTCTCTCTTCCAGCCCCCAACACTGTCCGCCATACTGCTGACGCTGAAAACAAAAACATGCTGGCTGATGAATTAACTGTCGTAAAACACACCATCAGTGCTTTCAGGCTCATTAAAACATCCTGCGCATTAAATAATAGGCTTAGCTGAAAATAAAATGTCAACAGTAAAACTGTAAAACTAATGGTTGGAACGAATACAAGTGATACGAAAGTGTGATAAAAATGCAGCAAATTCGAAAAGGGAGGAAAATATCAGACAAAAGGGACAGTTTATTCATCGTAAACAATCCCTGCCGACAGATCTTCGTGCTGGTTGACAGCCTCTGAATCACTCCGCTCACTCCCCCCTCCCTGCCCTTTCTCTTACATAACTGGAGTCGCTCACCGGTGCAATAAAGTAACCACAGCTACAACACAGGCGAAACTAAATAAGTGCACAAAACCCTTACAATTTATACAAATAGGCTAAAAACACTGGACTTTTGCGTATAAAAATGCATTATGAGCTATGCATATATAATTAAAACCATGCACTTTTAAACATTATATTGTGTCTATTACGCGCAAACATCGTATAAACAACTTTTAAGGTCCTTAAGGTGATAATTTGATAGCATAAAAACTAAAACCCAGAAAAAGGTTTATATTTCCCTTCGTGATGCAGTCACTGTTTATTCCAATGCGCGACCGCAGCCTACGCACTTCGGACTCTGTCTCAAAGCAGTACATTCATCACTCTATATGCAACTCAGAAGTTATTTGCAGATGCCAAAAAATGACCGTCTGTCAAAAATATGTTTTAACAAATGTAATAATTTCCACAAACTCACCTCTCATGTCGGCGGTGAAGTGTGGCCAACTCTTCAAGTCATACAACTCCAGGTGGAAATGAAGCCAAGAAACACAGAGAGCGACGCGCACTTATTTGCTCCAAACCGGAGCAGCTGAAAAGTGTTACAACAGCAAATCCTCATATGGATTTTCTACCTGTTCTTCGTACGAGCCGACCTTAAAAATAAATACAAGCAACGGTGAGGTTCTGTTATTTACTTATTGTCAGCTGCGCAGTCTCAGAGGTGCTGTTGTGATAAAACGCCAGTGGTATAATGAAGCAGCGGTTCCTCGTCTGTCAGGTCTGTCTTGCTCTGCGGTTCGCAATAACCTAGTTTCGGCGCGTGGACTGGCTACACATGATCCTCACCCCGCGGTCCGCCCGCCTCGTGCCCAGTGAGCTGACGCGCGCGCGTTTGCGCCACCCTCCGCGCGCTTTAAGGAGGTTCTCGCGTGCGTGGGAAAGTGTGGCAGTGTGTCAGTTCAGACCGACAGTAAAACAACGTGGGAACTATTTAATAATAAACCCACAGTTTTAATTCCTATCAGATTATTTAGCTTTAATACTCTACGACAAATTTGTATTTTTCTTCCCCACTATTCCCAAATGAAAAGGAACTGTGGCAGTCTTACACATCATAGATTGATATTACAAGAAAAAGAAAAAGGTCCCCCTTACTATATTGGCTAGTCTATAAATTATTGGACTGGAGATTTATAAACAGAATGAAAGGTGTTTTGAATGTTTTCTTACACTATAAACCACATACAAATGAATACCAGAGATCAGCTCACAGCTCAAATTAAACTTTTTTTTTTGGTTTCTGTTATAATATCACTAAGTCATGATAATAGAAGTGAAATTAAAAGAGCAACAACAACAAGAAAAGCATGATCTAAATATGATTTTTACTATACTTTAATATATTTGAGGATATATTCCAGGTTACAGAGAATTCCAGTATCTAAAAAACTTTATTTTGTTACTTACTGAAATGAATGGAAACTTGTGGTCTATGTGGAAGGTAAGAAACATTAATTTAACAATCTAAAAAGCTATATGTAGCCTATCATTTTATAAAATGATCAGGGTAATGGAAGGATGGGCTTTCACCGAAATGGTCCTTTATGGTACCATACCGCTGTAACAGTAACATTACTTTTAGTTGCAGGGACAAAACAGGAGCACAAATAATGCTCCCATATGGTGGTTATAGTGTTTCCATTGCTTACTCTAATAAAAAAACACTAATAAAACAAACAAAAACATAATTGGAAAACATAATTAGAAACATCCATACAACAATAGACTTGGCAAAAGGTTCTGCATATGAAATTATATAGTCTAAATTTGCTTTGGTAGTTATTTTCTTGTGGATTAAATAAATATATATATATCTATTGGAAGAGAGACCATTGTGCACTCGGTTTTCCTAGATGCAACATTGCAACAACTCTTTATAACCCATTATATCACTGGATTAACAAAAACTAATCTTGGTAGGGGCATTACATGTGAACACAGGTTGTTGTGCTGTATTTTGTTTTGTTTTCCATTTCCTGAAATGTTGGAATCTAGGTTACATTTAAAACTTTTAAAGTATGAAAGATGAACGATTTAAACCCATAGGTGTATTAGGATAAATTAAATAAAATTACCCAATTCAATTCTATCTATATTTATTACAGTTCACCAGATACAACTTAATTCCTTTGAAATGTGGGTTGCAGGCACACCCAGTCTCTGCTACAGAATAGTCCATGACACTATCCAAAACCATTACAGTGCCAATGAAAATAATTGATTTGCAAGTGTGGGTAAGATGAGGAGTGGATCATGTAACTTAGACACAGTTATGAAATGAGGAGAAGAGAGAGATTATGGAAAGTAGGTTAGTGGAGCAACACAGAGCTTTCACACCCCTCCCTCGTCTTTCTGGTGTGCATGCGTGGTGAGTTCTCCCCATGTCTTTCTGTCTTTTTCCAGTCTGAATGCTTTTGTCCTGAATCAAAGCTTATACATTTACACACAGGCTCCCAGCACCACCTACAGTATGAATGCTTTATGTTCTTATCTCTCTCTCTGTTGTTTCTCCATGCTCACATGCTTGTGTTCATAGAGTCTTTTAGCTATACTTTTCTATTCTGCCTCTCCCACTTCTCCTCTCCTGCAAGTGCTTATATAAAAGAAAAAAGAAAAAACATGAATGCAAAGCAAAAATGCATTGCTTCTTCCCAAATGCACAGTTTAAAAGTACAATGCTGGGAACTGCTTTGCTTTTTTATATTCTCTGTAAACTTCCTCTTCCTCCTATTTAGGTGTTTTTGTCAGTCTGATGGTTTCCTTCCTGATCATCATCTGCCGCCTTTCTCGGGTTATATATTGTCCCTCAGTGTGTCCCTCTGTCGCCATGAAGCAGCCACACATCCATCCGGTGTTCAGCTGCAACGTCACTGACCTTCTGACCCTGAATCTTATGTAACCATGGCAATACCCAAATTAGAACATAGAGCATGGAAAGAAGGAGGCGCTTACAGCTTCACATACGGGCACGCAGCTCCCAACCAGCTTTCCAGATTAAGGCAGATGGAATGAACGCGCCTGTCGCTGTGTGTGTGTATGTGTGTGCACTTTGTATGTGTGTGTGTGTAGGGCCAGAGAGATATAAACTAAAGGAAAAATCAAACACCTCCTCTAAAACAGTAGTGGTGATGATAACACATTCGGAAGTGCTTTCTGCACGTTCAAACTGCGGTGCATGAATGCAATGACAATTTAATATCTCAAACTGGCCTTTGCCCCACAGCGCATAAAACCCAGTATACTGAGAGGATTATTTTGGGATCCAGGCTCTGGCTTCCATAATCCCCCGTCCTCTCCTCTCCCTCATCCTGCTAAATCCTCTCCCTTCTCCCCTTTCAAATGCCCACTAATCTCTCTCACTCTGACTCTCTGTGTGGCTGTAATCTGGTTTGTACCTATCTTTCACCTGCACCAGGTCCACATCAATAGGTCAGTGTGCCAAACTACAGGGTGCTTCTTCCTTTTCCTCCAAGTTGTGATGGTTAAAACAGTTACTGTATTCAAGATCCACTCATATGCTTGTTTCTGCGCTTTCAATCATATCACGTGGTCCTCATCAGCAGATTGAGCTTTCTCCGTTGCCAAAAAAAGCAGAAAGTTTGCACATCCACATTAGCAAACTCAATCTCCTGATGACGAACGTGCGCTACAGCTGAAAGCTCTAGAACAAGTGAGCAAGTGGACTTTAAGTTGAGATTGTTTTGTTGCCTTGCGTTACCAAGGTTAAGAAAGAACTGCCAGGCTCATGTTTTCTTATTTTGTCTGCTGCTGCTTCTCATTCATCCATTGACAGCTAATGACAACAAAGGATCACGAACAGCCACGTTTGCAAAATGCTAATATCATCACTCTAAAATGCTCACAATGACAACCCCAGAACCTCAGAATCAGGTTTATTGACAAGCAGGTTTTCACATAGATGACATTTGCTTTGGTATTTTGGTGTAAAACAATAAACATAGAAAAAGAAAATACAAAAGTCAACAAGTATAACGCTAACAGGCTGACGTTTAGCAGTTATGGTTTTTACTATGTTCGTCTCAGTTTAGCGTGTTAGCATGCTAACTTCCACATATTTTCACCAAAATCGCTATGCTTCATCCTTTGGGGGACCATGAGTAATTGTACAAAGTTTAATGGCACACTTTCCTATAGTTCCTATATAGAAATTATATTTCAGTCTGGACCACAGTGTTGGGCCGACGGACAAACCGTCATGGAGCCATGCTGCTCTCTGTTGCTCGTCCTTAACTGTCAAGGTGAACTAGTTGTGACATTGGTAGCATGAACTAATTAGCTAAACAAACAAATAATATGCAAACTCGAGGGCCCTTCAGTTCACCTTTGACTTGGTATTTGTCCCCCCTGCAGCTGTTCATTCCAGATATTGGCTGAATGCATTACCCTCAGGTGCATATTAGTTTCACATCCTGTCATCAGGAGTCATGCCGTTTATTTGGTCTTGACATGCAATATTGAAATGATAGGCATCCAATTAAAGCTGACATTTACCATGGTGTTTCTGTCTGCGCTTCTTCCTCACACAGTGTTTGTCCTGTTGTCTGTCGATAATGCTCTGCCTCCATCCAGATAATATCGCATCTGACAGTCATGACAGGAAGAAGCGACCACAGGCATTTGCAGAGTTATGACAGGGGGTTGATAAAAGGATAGAGGAATAAACATCAATTTAGACAGCCTAATAGATAATACTGGGACCCAGAAGAGATTATGGCAGAGATTATGTCTGTGAGATACAAATTGAGTCTTAGAGGAATATTAAATAAGAATGGATCTGGACCAGGGATATCAACCTACTGGGACTGGGAAATTTATCTTCTCAGGATGATATTACGATACAGGCTTAGATGAGATTGTGTATTCAGTGCAACACACAGGCGAAACTACTGCTAAATCAGTGTTTTCACCTTTAAACATAATCATAGGCATTTATACTGTTCTTCAGCCAAAATGTGACTCCAAACCTGATTATGAGTAAGTCCCTTCAGTTATACTGTTGTCTTTAAAGAACCAGTCAGCTACAAAGATCCAAAGGCTGCTGTGTGCTTCTGTCTGTAAGGCCTGACAGTTCATTACCTCATATCTTATTCTTCCCATCTGCTGTTATTTTCCCACCCTTTCCTTCATTGCTAATTAAGTGCTAATCCTGTCCTCATTTCTATGGTTACAATGCATGTTGTGAGAGTGATATCATCATTCATTTTTGTACTCGTAAATTAAAGATGAAATATGTTACCTGAAGAAAAAACCTGGGCTTCGTCAACATCATCTAATGACATGTCTGTACTTGTCTACACATGCCTTTGTGTATGTCCAGTATCTGTGGCCTTCACATACTGATAGGAAGTTGGAGTGTTTGTGTCAGAACCTCTTTATGAGTCGATATCTTTAATTGAAAGTCAACCAACTACAAAGAGATGCAAAGCAACCACAGGGATGAAACATTACCACAAAGTAATCACAAATTAACACAAAAAGTAATCAAAAATTCATATAATGACTACAAAGTGATGTAAAATCAAAGAGACACAAACCAATGACAAAGACACACAGCATAAAGTAATGCAAAAGAGTTGCAACTACACGTCTACAAAGTAATACAATGCAGTCATTCTGTGTCCGTTTCAGTCTGGGTGTCCGACTCTTACATGTAGGAGGTGTGAAGGGCCTTTTACATGTCTGTGTCCAGGGTCCCATTGTCTTATAATCTGCCAATAGCTATAGGCTATTTGGAGTAGTAGTAGTAACTGTTTGTTGATATTATTTCAATTCTGAATAGTGAACGTTTTAAAATTGAATTATTACACCAAATATTTTTGTAACTGAAAATAATGTAATGTTTGTTATTGGCAACAACCAGGACTGAAAATTTGAGTCTTGCCACCCTTCTTTAGAACTGTGCCCTAATCAATCACAGGATATCAGTCACACAGGTGCAATATTGCAGCCGTATGTACAGCTGGGTCACAGGGTCTTAGTCTATGCAGTGTGCGTGAGTATGTATGCATGCTATGCTGTGGAAATGAACTGCATATTCTCTGAGAAAAAGAAGATATGTGCATTAGCATGACCTATGCAAGGCCTTTTAACATTTAATCAGTAGCAGTAATATCAATTGTAGACATCAACAATAGCTGTTTGAATGTTAGAATTCCAAGCCAACATATCCAAAATGTAATTCTGGCAAGTTACAATTCTAAAAAAAAATCTGCAATTCATTTTTTCACTAGTCAAAATGTAAATTTTTTATATCAACAATTAATTTCTTAGTAAGTAAAGAGGATACGTTAATTGAAGATATCTGCAACTTAATTACTAGTCAACTTTTAGATCTCTACAATTATTCTGACATTACAGATATCATAAATAAACTTTATCATAGGATGCCAACATATCTGAAATTATTTGTTGATGTCGGACATATCGGAAATGCAATTATTGATATCTGAAAAGGGAAATTACATTTCCACTAGCCACAATCTAAATCAAAATTAAATTGTACATATCTGTAATTGTTATTCTTACAAGTGAAAAATGATTTACTGATATCTATAATTAAATCAAAGATAGCTGTAAATCAGTTTTGAATAGTCCAAAGATAGTTTCTACATGTGAAAACATATTTGTAACACGTCAAAATTGTTATACAGACATCTTAAATTAACATTTCGACATGTCAAAATGTAATTTCCACTAGTGAAAACTAAATCGCTACTAGTCAGCCCTACTGATTAAATGTTAATGTCATGTTGCTTCTTGCACTGCAATGTAAAAATGCTTTTTTGCACAAGTAGCATATTATAGTATAAAAAAATGTGTGGTCTGATTAAGGATAAAAAATGATTTGTTTTTATGAATTATTTTATATCCACATAAAATCATCCCAGAGATGCAAAAGGAATGGGCAAGAGAGATAAGATAGAGAGACACAGCAGTACACAGAGAGAGACAATGAGAATCAACAGAGGGAAATAAAGGGAGGGAGAGAAAGCCAAGTCGATGTCTCAACAATCTGAAGATGATACTGAAAGGAGATCTGCTGTTTCCAACGCTTGCCTCCATCACAACAGTCGCTGACAGGGCGCCTGACCCCATGGCTTGTCTGTAATGAATCATCTGCCCTGAAGGTGAGGTAACACCCACAAATGCCCACATATGCGCATGCAAAGACTCACACACAGACGTGTGTAAAGACACACTGATATGCACACGCACGCACAGCCGTGTTCTCCTCTCATGCCAGATTGGCTTTCAGAAAACATCTGTTAACCTCTAACAGAAGTGGAGTGCAGGAACAAAACACACATACTTGTTTACATCAAGAGGATTGCTTTTCAACGGCAGCTGTCAAGGAAGAGAGAAGTGGCTTGTATGTTCAGCAATAAGAACAGTTAACACGCCACCGCTAATTAAATTAATAGATTTGAGGCACACCTGGAATTTGTGTGTTTATGTGTGCATGTACATGTATGTGTTTGTATGTATGCATGTGTTTGTATGTCAAGCTATAATCCTGCAACAGCACCAGCAAACATGTGATTCATTTGCTACCGACAGCTGCTCTGGAGAAAGAGATTGACAGTCAGTCACACCTTTTAAGAAGGAGCTGAAGAAGCACCCAACAATCCTCTGCTTGTGTTACATTCGGAAAACGTTGGCCTTTGAATTTATAATGTGTTTTGGTCCGGGCCATCAAACGGAGGAAAGTTTTAAATTTCACACATGCTTGAAAGAACTTAAATTATACCCATGACTGCTCTGCGCTCTTCGCCTGCGGCAATCAGAGTGTTTGACAAACCATCTATCACTCAAGTCCTGTTAAGGGCCAAACTGGGGCCCCATTTTTCTTTTTCTCCATTCCTTTCGCAGACCCTCTACCTATCTGCCTCAGAGAGAGATTGAGAGATAGATTCCTGACCAAGAAGCCATTTTTCTGCCTTTCTGCTACATATGAATACAATCATACAATCACACTTTGCTTCGTTAAGTGTTGATAATTCAATCTGCTGTAGGCTTTGATATAATCAATTGAGTGATTCTTTTTTTTTAATGAATGGCTGTCACATGTTGCATATTACATATTACATATATACACAGCTGTAGCTTGTATTGAAGACTCTGTTTTTGACAAACAATCGCTGTTGGCGATCCTGTGCTACGCCAGTTGAAGACCTTTAATGTGAACAACCAGCAGTGGTATGGTTAGCATTAACATAAAACGTAACATGGCAACCTGACATGGCTGTGGGAGAGCGAACAATAAACAGTGAGGCTGATATCAATTAGATAAAATGTCAAAGAGTTAAACTGGATTACATGGTGCATTGTTTCCTGTGATTCCCTCGTGCATACGCAGGCAATTACAATTGAGCGTGGGAATGACGAACTCTGCCCCTAACTACAAAACTGCAATACTGAGACGTAATTACACAATTATATACATTGAATAGCTGTTGCTGAAAAAATGCAGACATTAAATATTATAAATATTGTCACTTCACAAAAATCTTAAGGATTATAACATAAAATGTTTAACGTGTGAGTCCCTGAATAAATTAGCGTATCACCTGTTGAACATTCAGAACATTTTCTGTCTTAAATGATTACACGACTAGGCTGAAGCAACCCAAATGACATTCATGGCATGTTCCAGAAACAATTAAATATGTGCACCTGTAGACAGTACAAATAATCTTTTAACTGCACAGGCTTGAGTCCTGCAGTGAAGTATCGTCACCCTGTTCTCACGACACACAGAAGGCTGTGTCCCAAATTTCTATCGTGTCATTAAAAGGTGAATTAAGATGAGTGTGGCGGCATATGGGCCACTGCCATGCTGTTGAGGATTTACTTATCCCTGATGAATCAGCATGATGCCATGTGTTTTTGACCTACTTACCAAAGCATGACCCACGTATACATGAACCCACCAGCAGGTATGAGCTGCATGCACACGCTTAACAAATCAGACCACATCACTGTCACACTTTTGCAGCTGCCTTGCAAGAACGTTACAGTCAAAAATCTCAGTCCAGCTTTATTTGTTGACACAAGTAAGCTTCCTTTCTCCCCCCTCCCTCCTCCTGCTTTCTTTTCTCTCTGTCTGTTTCTGTCTGTTGTTCTCCTGCTCTAACACAAACGTTAATAAAAATAAAAACACTAACCACCAATGCCAGATATAAGAAACGAAATCTAGTGTAAATTAGCTTCTTTGGTTTTTTTACTCTCTCCTGGATTCTCTTTCTGTCTTGTTTTTAACTGTCCACTGTCTTTTTTCTGTCTTGGTCGCCTACTTTTTTTTTTAACAACAATCATCTCCACCCATCAGTCCTTCATTTCTTCCCCATCTTTGAGCCTTCAGGCACTCTGAGGTCATCTCAGATAATCTGAGGTCATCCTCATGCCTTCCACCTGTCTCCAATAGAAGTCGCTCTCTATTGTTGTGCTCAATTTTAAAATCTTCTTTCCACTTTCAAAAACACAGCTTCTCTTTGCTAGCCTGTGTGCATGACCTCCATGGATATTTCAGTGAACAGTGAAAGTAATTAGCCTAAAAGGTTGTGCATGAACTAACATGTAACATGTTTGCACAAATCAAGATTCAGTGTTTTTTTTTTACAATAAACTCCATTGTTCAAACCAAAATACACTCTCTTTAACGACTCAAGGCTTTTCCTCTCTTCTCCTGAATAAAAACAAACATGTGGTCTTTCTAGGCTTGCTAGGTGCAGTAGATCATTCGATTGTGTTGTTTGGTTACTCCGGCCCATTTAAAACAGCCTTTTCTCTCAGCAAGAGAGACAGGTCTTTGTTTATCTATGACTCCCCTCTCCCTCTCTGGTTGTATTAGAGTCATGTGGGGAGGATTGTTTTGAATAAGAACCCACTGCAGCGAAACAACGACCCCTAGTGAAAAGAAGTGTGAGGGGTTTGGGCTCTTTACATAATAGTCACAGCCCTTTTGGCACAGCTGCTCTCTGCATCAGATGTAAATGAGAGCTCATAGAGCTCAATGATTATAATGAGAACATTATGATTCTGTTCATGTGTGTTTGGGAACTCGGGCATTAATATTCTCTCTAAGCCAGATTAATCGGTGGAACACACACAATTAAAGTAGCTCCCATTATGCAACAGCTCTGGTGGAGAGGGCTCAGTGCAGGGCTTTACAGACCATTTTTGTGCCCTGGGGCATCTTTGTTCTCTCATCTCTCAGCATTTGATTTTGATACTTTTCCCAACTCCAAAGTCATTTTCAGTAAGTGAAACAGGTCTTAGTGCCAAATCTTCAGTCTGGAAAACCCTTTAATCCGCGAATCAAGCGGCTCCCTACTATCTTCTGTTCTTAAGATAATAGACAAACCTTAAAGGCACAATCAGTATATTAAATCATTTCCAAATAATTACATTGGTTGCCTATTAGTTTTCAAATTGATTGAGTTCTTTTTTGGTTGTTTTTTTACTTTATCTGATGATGTCTGTGATGTATAAACCAGGAAGGCCCCTTTGGAACATGTGTTTAAGTTTTTTCCAAAGTGAAGGAAAAAATATTAGAGCTGAGAGTTGCTAAAAGTGCCGATATATTTAAACATTAACTATAAACCTATTTTTTAACCTCACATTTAATTAAAATGTGTATGATCTCATTTCAAATCATTATTTAAAATGTTTTCATTGTTTTTATCTGTTTTATTGTCTTTATAATTTCACGTCTATCATTTCTATTTTTCGTGTGCATTAGTCTCCAGTAGGATTAGGGTTTGATTTGTACTTACCTGCATGAACAGTGCTTTACAAATAAAATTTTATTTGTATTGATTGATTAATTGAAGCATAAACCAAATGGCAGCCCGACACTGGAAATTTAAAACACAGGATTGAGACCTGCTATAACTTACACATTGATAGGTATTTTAAAAAGGGAAAACATTAGACCTTAAATGTTTTCCTGCTGTAAATACAGTAAATCAGACCCAGGGGGTTACTAACATTACAGTATGTTACAGTTTCTTAAATACAGTTTCCTACATTTTAAATTTAAATGTAAAAATAAATAGACTGACCATTCACAACAGTGGCACCACACAGATGTAATATAAAGCTTCAATAGAAAGCTTGCTAGTATGTGACAAATCTGTGGTTAATTTTCATTATTGTATAAATGATGTCATCCTTCTTTTAGTACAATTGTGAGCAGATCAATAAAAACAGTCATAGCTGCATAATTGTGTGTGGAAAAAAAACCCAAGATACAGCAAAAGGAGTTTAAAAAAATATATTTACAGTACAGTTGATTGTCAATTGCATAAATTGGATTGCTGGAGGAATTTAGCCATGGATTTATTTTTTCCTGCTCATAAACCCCTCAGTAATATTCAGAGACATCCCCAGGAGCTTTAATGTAATCTCTGGCTAGATTCAATATAGAGAGACATTAGATGAGATCAGAGCGACACTTTATTGTTTTTCTCATGAGAGTTTCTAGGTTACCTGAGAAAAATGAAGGGTCTTTTAATGCCATTGCCTGCTCAAAACAACTGATTATAATGTTTAAACAAGTGTAAAACACTGGTCACTGGTGGCAGTACTTTACTGATTAATGATTGAATTGAATTGAATACTAAATTGTAAAGCAGTTAACATTTAAATTCTTGAAAAGTAAAAAAAAATGGAGTACAGCATTCTCTTTACAGCCATTTGAAACAATGTATCAAACTGAGTTACTTTAAATTGCTTCCTGCTATAACTTAATTATACATACTAGGCTAGGTACAAACAGTACATTATGTCTTACATCAGTAATTACATATTCTGTTAATAGTTGGTACACAAAATGTAATGTAGGCATTACTTACCTCTCTTAGTGTGTAGGATTTCTCATTACATAAGAAACTATCAGTAAACAATCCCCAATTAGTCTGACCTGCTGCTTGTTGTGCCAGAAGTCAAGTTAAGAATAATAGAGACCTAGATCAGGATTTTCTTAATTTCTTAATTTAACACATTTATTTATTTTTTGGTCTCTCAAGTGTTAAAGAGAGTCTACGTGTACCTGAAAAACCTGGTACATTTATTAAATCTGCAAAATAAATTGAATTTGTAAAAATGTGGCGCAGCATGTTGGCCTCCGAAATGAGGACTCAAACAAGACAACAAAGATATTCCTGTCCTCCCGTCCTGTTTCACAGACTGATTGTTTCACATCTTGTGATTACAACTTGTGATCAGTTGGATAAAATCAGTGAATGGATTATGGACAGTGACAGAAAAAGAAACACACAGAGAGGGTTTTATATAAAACCCTCTATAAACATTATAAGTCAAAAATCACCTTTTCCCACACTTTTCACATGTATACACATAACCAAGAAGAAAGAGAATTAGAAATACATAACAGTGTTTTTATACATGACAATTGGGTGGGAGGATGAATGGTATTCAGCATAACACTTTTCAATGAAAAAAAGATTTCTCTGTACAAAATGAATTATAAAACACATGTTGGGTAACGCTGGGTTCTTTTCATGTTACTTGACAACGATCACAGATGAAAGAAATGATAAAATGCTTAATATCCCATTGGGTTTTAGTTATTATTAGATAATAAAGAGTGTTATATCATTGAACACAAAGTTCTAGGGAGAAACATACACCCACACGTGCACAAACACACATAGCTGTTAATCTATGGTCATGGAGACTGATTGTTCTCAATGTGATGTGGGTGTGGTTACAGGAAAAAGTGGGTCTTTTTAAGCATATTCCAACAAAAGCTTCTAAAATTTGTTGTTTTGTTTTGGTCACTCATCTGCTTTAACTAGTGTGCATACTAATCAAATAACCAGTGGCTGTAATCAAGTAATTACATTTCTTTAAACAAGCCTATCAACACAGATCTTTGACTGAAAATCTGCAGTAAAAAGAACAGAATTTGCTGTGTTCTGGATGTGGAGACTGTGGCTGTTATGCAGGATGTGAACAAAGAGTGGCAGTCTGCTCAGACCTGTTTTGTATCAGTCAGAAGAGTATATTTCCCCCTTCATCTTACATACGGCACAAGGCTGTGATCTTTCTCATCGTGTTGATTGTATAGCACAGAGCAGTAATGAATGGTGACAACACCTGATAATGGAGACACAAGAGTTTGTACCTACATACTATGCACACATGCACAACCAGAGAACTATGCACTAGATGAAAGTGCAAAATGGAGTGTAAACACAGACGTACACATATGTGTGTATTACTTGTGAGGACATAATGCATTTTTTAGCTTAGTGGTTCCCATCTGTTTTGGCTCATCGCCTCTTAAAATGACGTAATATGTATCGTACTACAGTATGTAATTCCTAACCCTAACAGGTTATAGACTTAGCGTGAACCAGTAGCAAGGACTGGAAACAATGGGAAACAGCTAGCCTGGCTAGCTAGGTAAGAATATCCATAAGAAATCTCCCTGTAAAACCATGTTTGTTACCTCTGGACTGTTTCCAGTCTTTAGGACAGTGCCTTCACCATAAAGACATGAGAGTAGAATTGATTTTCTCCTTTATGTCCAGAGAAAACTGCTCTTTGTGAAAATGCCCACACTCTCAAGATCTAAACTCAGGAGAACATGCACGCGCGCGCACACACACACACACACACACACACACACACACAAACACACACACACACACCACATAGACAAATGAGTTTTGTTCTCATACAGACTCAAAGAGCTACTGTATTTTTGCTCACAGACATTTAAATTCCTGGCTATTCACAGATTAAAGACATTAAGTCTTCAAGTACTTGACAATTCACTATATCATTTCTCTGCATCAGTGCCCATGCTGTTATGTACAGATAAAAACTGGAACATGAAATAACCTGCATTACAATTAGCAGACGTTTACGTCAGATGCAACAGTGTACTGTGACACTAAACCTAGTATCTTATTTATTAAAGCCTGAACTGAACCACTGAAGACTCACAGTGGGTCTGTCCTTAAACAAATGGTGATCTAGAAATCATTCTTTGACTTTCAGGTGAGCGGTGAAGCCGAGCTAACCAGGTCAGAGGCAGAGAGTGCTGTGTATCAGTCCTGTCGGTCTCACTTTCAGGCTTGCTGCGGTTGGTGGACTGTGGTAGGACAAGGCACAAGATAAGACGTATCACAGGGAATGATCTATAATGGCTGGGAGGAGGCTCAGTTTTCAATTAATCCAGCCCGCATTGTGTTACACCGCATCAGTACCCGAGCTAATCACAAGGACAGGCCCTAACACACTGACACAAATTTATAGCGACACACTCACACACACACACACACACACAGATCCATAAACCTCTGACTAAATAGAGCAATGTATGTGATGTGAGCATAGGTGTAGGAACCGGGGGGGACGGGTGGGACGTGTCCCCCCCAATATTGGAAAAAGGTGCATTTGTCCCCCCCAAAAATTATACCACCGGTGAGAGATGTGTCCCCCCCAAGGATGTGAATGTGTTTGTGGGATTGACTTAAGAAATATATCTACAATATTTTTAAACTCAGCATGAAGATTTTAGATTTTAAATGTGCTTAACAAAAAGACATAGGTTAGGATTAAATAACTTGGATAAAATAAAATACAATAACATTTTAACACATGACACTGAATGCAAAAAAAGGACAGACACTCACACAGTAAAGAACAATTCAATATAATTTAACTTTTTACTTTCAAAAGAGATTCAAACAAAAAGAAATGCTTTTAATTCCCCATGAGGGTTTTGAAGACATGACGTGAACAGAAAGTAGGTTTCCTAGATGTGTGGACAAACATGTTAATCTATATGTTTTAACATGAAGAGGAAACGACACAGCATGAACACCCAGGATTCACTCAAAGTCTAGTCACGATGCATCAATTTACCGCATTTTTACATCTGGGAAAAGTGCATTTGCAATATACTGACCCCTGAACCGGGTTTCCATGGATACGCCTGGTTGGCTCACCAACCAACTCAGCTGGACAATGGCAGAGGTAATCTCGGCATCACATGAAGCAGGTAAACACCTTTGTGTGCAGGAGCAAAGAAAAAATGAGGACAGTTTATCGGAAAATTGGGAGAGAGATTGAGGCAAAAATGAGGGTTGCATTGAAGAGGGGATAAAGAGGGACAAAAGACCTCACTGATGAAACATATTCTGCTCTACCGCCCCAATAAACTCTGACATCTCCAAACTGACCACCATTTATATATTCTGCAGTCTTGTCACACAGGCAGCTCATATAACAGAGAAAACCATGAATGAAAAAAGCATTGCCCTACATATAAAAGTTTGGTAAACACTCAATTATTGATAACAGTTAATGACATTTTGATTGAATGTGATAAAAGGCAAAATATGTTCTCATTTTCTTTAATCTCAGTGACTACAAAAGCATGAAGGCAGATTCTGGACAGCTTTGTTTTCAGTGCGACTTTTCATCCCCACCAAAACATCCAAGTTAACAGTGATTATTTTAAAGAAGAAGAAATGGTGAAACTTGACAAAAATATCAAGACTTTTATCTAATGTAACAACCCTTTTTGTACTGTGGGATAATTGGCCAGTCTCGCACTATGCGGTATTTTCTGTCAGACTGGAGTCTCGGTCCGTGTTACTGAAACAGACACTTTGATATGTAAAACCTTCTGTCTTGTCAAATCTGTTCATTTTATTCTTTTGTCTGAGCAAAACTGCACGGTATGAGAAAATGATCAAACTACTGCAAATAGTATGACACAGCTGGAAACAAAAAAGGTGCAGACAGTTTACAATTGCATTTAGAAGAGAAAACGGCTTTACTATCTCATCACTGTTTTCAATTCTGTTCAGTTCAATTTTATTTAAGTAGCACCATATCATAACAAAGATATCTCAGGGCACTAGGAAAATATTCCTCAACATCATCGTGAATATCTTTTTTGTTTTTTTGTACCTACATACAACATAGTACCATAGTCTTCAATTTGTGTCAAACATAGAAAACATTTAAAAAGAAGAAAAAACAGACTTACATTATGCAATATGTATACACATACATAAATAAAATTATAAATGGCCCCCGTAAGTTTTTGAATTTTTCCTTTGATGTAAATATTTCATAGATACAGCTGCAAACTTGAAAATCCTTTTAGCCATTGACTAAGAGATGGCTTTAATGATTTTTCCAGAACACAGCAATTGTATATTTGGCGTGCAGATAAAATAAAACTGTACCGATTTTATCTTCTTACAACTTGAGTTACATATAGTAGGAAATATACCAACTAAACATTACTTGGGGTACAAAAAAGAGCACAAAGGCAAGGCAGCTTTATTTATACAGCACATTTCAAACACAGAGGCAATTCAAAGTGGTTTACACAGGCAAAGACAACCTTAGAAAGACATAAGAAAATTATAAAATATAATAAAATGTTAAAATGAGATAGATACATAAAATGAAAATGAAATAAAATACAATTTAATTGCATTGGCCACTTAGTAAAAAGATGTAAGTGGCCAATGCAACAAAGGAAATAAAAGCGCAATCATGCAAATCATGTTAATGCACAGGAGAACTGCCAAGTTTTTAATAAGCCTGCATGAGAAATATAAAATACCACTGTCTCCAAACATCTTTGATAACTCGACATTCCTATGAACAGTATGCATTGTCTCTTTATCATTAACCACTTGTTGTTAATGATAGGTTGAACCAGTAATTAAATGTTAAACATATAAAATGTAAAATATCTGAATTCAAATAAGCTAGACCAATGTTATATGTTTTATTGACTTGTTTCCAACAATGTTCAAACCCAGAAAAATAGGTAATTTTATTCAAGGTGAGGAAGGGTTTCATTTGGTCACCTGTCGATGGCGTCATATGCCCTTTACCTCATGACTGAATTGGCCACATAGCATTAGCTGCAGTAACTCTATGGGTAGTGGACTCAGCTAAGAGTAAGTTAACAAGTTAATGTTAGATTAGCCAACGTCACTTGCAGTTATTTCATTAGAGTGAAATGGCATAATGTGAATTAACATGAATAAACGTAACGTGAATCAAACTTTAATACATTTCCCCGTCCATAAACATGATTTTTGCCAAGTAGATTTTAATCGGCAATGGTGGTTGTTTAACAATGAAGAGAACAACTCCCATGATCCCATCAAACTATATATATTTTTAAATTGTTTTTAATTGAGAGACCCCTAGCGGCAGAAATTACAGAGTGTGCGTTTAAATCTTATGACTGTAAACAGTATGTTTCCGCTCTGCCTTTATCGTTATTCCAAGCTAGTCTTCTACTTTCTCGTGAGTCCTGGGAGAGACGAAGTAGCCCTAATAATGAAATAATCCTAATAAAGGATAGATATTCTGTGATTACATTGTTTATTCCAAAGGGTAGAAAGTAGCTATAGAATTACGTTGTGGTTTAGCAATAAAATTGATGTATCAGAACACTAACAGCTGAGGGTGCCCAATGCGTTACATCCCATAATGCACTGAAAGGATAAGGATAAGAGGTTACTTACAGCTCACATAGCCTACTGTATCTACCTCTGCAGTGATCTTTTTACATGCATGTCTTTGCAGTGTTGTGGAGAACTACGGCAACACAAACATATATAATCAAGACCTCAGTGTGTTTGTGTTCATGTAGATGTATTATGTCACGCCTGCACTGATTGCACAGGGTGCAGCTGTACACCCTGCTGACTTAACAATTAGGTCTACACATTTACTTACAAACCCTGTTGATTTTCCAATTACACCTACACAGCCACACACGCTGCTGACTGTAATTAGGCCTACGTGCTTGCTGTGACTCACAGATGTGCATATCATGTACAACTGCTGGGCTTATTGCACATAATGTGCAGGTATCAAACTCCAGTTAGAAATCAGTCAAAATAAAGGTGGAAAGACGTGTTTGGAGGAAAAGTGGTGAGATGTAAAGGAAATAGTAGTACGCTTTGCAAAGCACTCCTGACAGCTACACTGCAGAGTTTCCAGTCTTCCTAGTAAGCAGTGGTTTTCTGAGTACACACATAGCTGAGTAGTCCCAATAAAGTAAATTAAACATGTGGTCAGCTGAGGGTAACTACAGAGCTTGTCTTACTGCAGTGAACAGAACTGGTCTACTTACTTACCTCTTGTTACTCTAAATGCAAGGTTGTTGCACAGAAAATAAACAAGAACGCAGAGTTGGCATTGATGAACACATATAGAAATAAGACATTAGACCTTGAGCATTACTTCGACCTCCAGGGACATTGTTCCAAAACATGCTGTAACTGTCCTTTTGCTGTTTGGTAGTTCTTACTGTGACCTCCATATGGGCAAGCCTGCTGGGATTTTAAAATTACATTAGGTGAACTTATCTTCATATACAAACCTCAACACATGTAACACACTGCCAGCTTATGTGTTACATGCTGATATATATATGCCTTCAAAACAACGGCTCTGTCTGGTATAAAAGCTTTTATCCATTAACTTCAACATTTATATATGCCTGCCTTTATGCCCATCTTACATAGAAAAAGTCACCTCTCTTTAATATAAGCAGTAATGAGCCATAAACTCCACACCGCCTGCTTGTGCTTCTCACTATACAGTATGTCCACCTGGGGGCTCTCCGCTCCCACTCCAACTGCAAAATTAGATTTTATGGACCTGGTCAGTCAGCACAATCCCTTCTCATACATTTTATCCCTCGTGGTTCTTATTTCATTATCTGCCTCTTATTGCTGTGCTTTTTCTCTTCTCACTTCCCCACATAGTTCTCAATCGTTTATTACATTCCAGGCATTTTGTGTAAAATATTTAAAACATTTCAGTATAAAAGCTGAATTTCTCTTGAAAAAAAAGCATTGTGCTTTAAATTCATTTGATTTGATATTTCACTGAGCCTGCTGGAGATAAAAGTTGGAGGAGACAAAAGGACAGAGAGCGAATAATTAAATTTACTCTTATGGATTTAAGTGGTTTGAGTTTAACCGTTTTTTCTGCGGCGTACACCGCCCCCTGGTGGTCAAAAAAGATGTCGTTTTAAGCGCCTGCGATATCTTTTTTCCAGCTTTGTGGAAAAACTGGCTGCACTGCATATGTTACAGATGCTGGCCCATTAGAGTCAACAAGTCTCTGTTTAGTGAAGATGTTGACAGTCAACATCTGGAAACTGTGCATAAAAACATTGTTCTGATACAACAATAATGTTAATTATAATGTTGCTGGTCTTATGAATGATGATAGTTATTGTCTGATATTGTCTGATTTAGGAGCAGGGAGTCACATTATAGATAGGTAGAAGCAACACACACAAAAAAGACATTGATCAAATATCCTTAGTGTTTCACTAGTGTATAAATGTTTCACTTAGTGTGTTCATTGTTAATGCCTGTCTCTCAATATCTGATTTGAATCTGAGTTCATAGGAGGCTAGACAGAGCTGCATCACTTAGCTAAGCAAGACTTGTCACTAACTTAGCATCACTAAGTTAAAGTGGTTTGTTAGTGGTTTGAATGTAGAAATTTGGGAAAATCCCTTAATTTGCACAGTGTTATACAACCAGGCCTCTGACGCATACAAAATGTTTTTGGTAACACGTAAATAAGCACAGTTGTTGTGTACCTATACAAAAAGTGTGGATAAAAGCCTACGTAGAGAAAAAATGGAGTCCATATATTGAGGTGGTGAGATCGATGACGGCTGGCAGTACGTGGAGCTCAGCTGTGGAGTAGAGAGTCAAATCAAGGAGAGTACCCACTGGCACTGTTTCAGCCTCTTCATTAATCAGATTCCTCATAATGAGTGTGTGTGCGCGTGTGTGTGTGGGGGGGCATCTGCAGGAGTGAAGGACAGGCAAGAAGGAAGAGACAGATAGATAGATAGATAGATAGAGAGATAGATAGCTAGAGAGTGGAGGTGGAGCGTCACAGGGATTGAGGGATGGAGAGATGAGGGACTGCATGGTGTCACGTACACTCCCTCATTCTTTTTCACAGATCTGATGGGACATGGGCCAGGAGTAAACAAGCTGTAAATTTTCCCAAAGCTGGCACATGCTGTCACCTTAAATCCGCAGAGGAGAGTGAACAAGGATGCCACAAATGCTCCTGTGGAATTGCACATAGGGTGGGACGCAATCATTGTCCACCTCCCTTCTCGTCATCCTCCTCCTCCTCCATTCCTATCACTCGAGTACTGCAGCACTAGAGGGCTTCAGTCTCATAAAACATCAGCGAATGAGAGCCCCTGACAGGTCCTGACGGTCCTCCACCACTCAACAGATGTGAAATGGCCTGATAGGCTCCCCAGAGAGATGAAGAGCTGGATGAGGACGGGGGAGAGGTGGAGGAGAGGAGCAACAGTACAGTAAGGGTGATGCAAATGTCTGTCTACACTGGGCAATGTGTTCCGACAGGTAAATGACAATTCCTCTCACTGATGTACACATTTTAATGATTTTTTTAACTGAATATTCAGAAGGCATTTATTACAACAGACATAATGAGTCTTCTGCAATAGCTCTCTCTAATAAAGACTGATGGTACTACACTACAATACCTGCTCTATGTTCAGCTTTGAATTATATATAATGCTCCTCATTACACTGTATACGGTAGATGAAAACCGTGAATCTCAATCAACTGTCTGCCTTATTTTTAGCTTCATGGCAATTCATTTTTCATTTATTTAATGGATTTTGGAGGGTTGTTTTGTTAGTTTTTTTTTGTCCAAGACAGGAGAACTTTCTCAATCCATGAACAAATATGTTGAGCTTCAGTTTATCTGAAAACATAAAAATAACCAAATATGATGATAGGCTATATGGTTTTCAGTGAACAGCCAAAATATAGTCTATTTATATGTTTTCACATCATTTGGCATCTTCCATCATACATATTAATCAGTGTACTACAGTTTTATTTACTGTTATTATGAGATTAATCAATTGAGAAAATCAGACACACTATAGTCAGTGATGACACCTCAGAGGTCAATGTCTGAGTGGTTTATTAGAATAAGAAAGTTGACATAGAGCAAAGTCTCCATGCGGAGTGACAGGCAGAGCTCAGGACAATGTGGAGAATGGTGAACAACTGCTGGAGTGTGTTTTGTGTTTTTATGTGTATTGTGTGTGTGTGTGTGTGCGTGCGTGCGTGCGTGTGTGTGTGTGTGTGTGTGTAGTGCATGTGTGTACTGTGCAGTTGTTGGAGGGTGCATGCACGTGTTGCTTTTGGCGTGACGACAGACAGATTTCTTCGCGGACACAAGCACACACACTTGCATGTACTGTACAAATTCACACGTCGCTACTTCTGTACACACACAGAGGCTGTGTCGTCATGCAGCTACTGCACTTAAATTACATGTAAGCATCAAGGTTATGTACACGTAGTAGGGACATGTGATGTCATCTGATGACAGACTGCCCCGAGGGCCCCGAGGGCCCCGGGGCGGCGGGGGGCCAGCCTCTGGTGAGAGCCACATGACGGCGGGGTCCTTCACAGTAGCAGAAGACTCCGCTCCACAGGAGAAAAGCAGAATCTCTTATTAAGCCTGTATGAGTTCATTCACTCTTCCTCTTCCTCCTCCTCTTCTTCTTCTACATTTGCTTTCGGCATCCAAACAGGATGCAACACCTCAGTGCTGATCACAGTACTGCTTCATTGTCACCGTCAATATAATAATAATCATGATAGTCATCAGGTTTGTCTTCATTGTCGTCATCAAATCCGGCACAACGGAGAATAAAATTTTAAATCATATACAATAATATTCCATATCATTTGAAACCAAATATCTACCACAGAAACAAACTATAGAAAAAACAAACATGACAAAAATGATCAATGCTGACTAAATACATCTACAGCTTTACAAAAATGCAAATGGTGATTTTGTTTTTCGCCTTGTTTTTGTGCTTTTTCCTCTCATATGTTGGCTTGGAAGGAGGCAGTTTCATGTCTCTACTCCTAAGTGCGATGGTGGATTTAATACAAGTTAGCCTCAGTTTCTGGACTTTTTCTAGGGCATAGAGCACATACAGTACAGTGGAGCACTGTAGGGGCAAGACGGCAGTTATTGGCTGGGGGGCATCACATCACTGGGGCAACACGGCACAAACAACCCCAACACACAAAGGCATGGTCTCTTTAACAAGCACACAGACACAACATGATAAAAGAAAAACAGACAGACAGCCTGGGTCACGAGGGCTGGGTGGGAATTTCATGTGTGCATGTGTTGATATGTGCAGTATAGAGATAATGAGGGAGGATGTGTGTGTCTGTGTAGGACTGGAGGCAATATGTGCTACATTTAACAAAAAATAAAACTCCAAACAAAATTATTTCTAAGCACAGGAAAGCAATTTCATGCATGAGGGGCTTTGAAAATGTTTTTAAAAATTCTAACACATTAAGGATTTGATGTGAAATAAAGCGGGTTTTTGTGAATTACTTTGATTTCTGTTTCTGTCACCGACTCATTAAATTAAGCAGCTAACCTTTAATAGTGACAAACAGGACGAAAGCCCAGGCTTATAGTAGGTAGAGATGTTACGTGTGAGTGTGAGTGCAGAGAGATAGCTTGAGTCTGTTAACAATAAAAAGGGACTTGAAAGAAGAAGACAAAGTGCAGCTGTTGAAAGAGGAGGAATGAGAATTACATGAAGTACGTAAAGAGGGAGGGAGGATGATGGCTTTAATAAACAGACTGACTTCCATGAGGTTACACCTGAATTCTTTAGCTGCTCTGTAATGTTGAACTAAGGTAATCAAATTATGCAGTCAGTAAGATAACATCACGTACAGTACCTTTCCTGTCAGTGTCGGCCTATTTCAAGCCTCTGTTTCTGATGCCGACAGCATTTGTGTCTATGCATGAGTGTGAATGTGTGTGCAGCGGGTGGTTAGTGGAGGGGTAAGGAGCTGGTTGAACGTGGACCTCCCTCTTAGGGGTGATGTGTCTGTAGTAATCTTCTCAAAGGCTCATCAGGCCATTAGTGGGCCGGGAATGTACTTTGCCTAATCAAGCATGTTTAGTGAAACACCGGAGGAGATGCAGGGCGAGGACACGGGTGGCTGGGCAAGCCGGCCGAGACAGAGAGGCTTCATTCACACACACACACACACACACCAACACACACACACACGCATACAGAGACAAGCAGCACTCAGGTCACAGCAGAGATGGAGACGGAGAGATGAGGGGCCGGGCTGTTGGAGGGCTCCGTATCCTCAATACTAATGACCTGTTTCAGGGTGGAATGTGTAAAGAATACACTGCACTAATGTGGTGAGGCGGTAATGCAGTAACATCATGTTCATCCGCCTGACCTCCTCCTCTGTCCTTGCTTTCATAAATCTCTTTCACTGGCTTGTCTCATGCAGTACCTCCAGCTCTGGCAGTGTGTTTTTTTTATTGGGCTATTGAACCTCAATGCTGTTTTGGTACTGACTGAGACATGTCCGTAGCACTGAGTGTCAAAAATTGTCAGCTGGTGTTAATATTTGGTCAGATTTACAACCTTGTTTTTAGTTTTTTCTTGATTTATATAGTATTTGGCTCTTTAGCTGTTAAATGCTCCACTATGTTCATTGCTAACTTTATCTGTCTGCGATTTGGTACTGACCAAGTAGCGTACAGTTGATTTTTTAAAAGCAGTTGCTAGCTGAGGCTGAAAACAACACTAATGCAGTTGTGAGAATGAACCAAACCATTACATTTGTGGGCCTGAGAACCCAAAACAATGAGTTAAAGATGCCATAAAGCTCCATATTGTCACTTTAATAGGAAATAAATATATATTTTAAATTACGGTCTCAAAAACTGAAAGGTGTCATATCCGCACTAGTATCCAAACATGATGTTCAAAGCGCTCAATGGTCAGGCGCCATCATACCTCAAAGAGCTCATAGTACCTTATCACCCTACTAGAGCACTGCGCTCTCAGAATACAGGGTTCCTTGTGGTTCCTAGAGTCTCTAAAAGTAGAATGGGAGCCAGAGCTTTCAGCTATCAAGCTCCTCTTATGTGGAACCAGCTTCCAGTTTGTTCACAGGAGGCAGACACCCGCCTCACATTTAAGAGTAGGC
>JAVQJL010004863.1:0-26721 GCA_036024295.1 Nannoperca obscura
TTGACTCTATTTTCTATTCATTTCACAACGTATGGTGGTGAATAAGTGTGACTTTTCATGGAAAACACAAAATTGTTTGGGTGACCCCAAACTTTTGAACGGTAGTGTATATATATTGATTATAACAAAGATCCAAGAGATGTTGAACATTATTTTAGATTAATCTTGCAGTTTTTCTGAGATAGTCTAAAGTAAGAGGATGTTTTGCATTACATACAGTTCTATAATCAGAAGATAGATTTGCCTTTAATTCTTCTTCTGACATAAGCTGAGGATGGTGAATCCAAGTAGATTTCTCTTTACAATAATTAATCTTGTGTGTTAAGTTTCTGTTTTGTTAAGTGGCTTTGTGGTTCACCTTGTTCATATGCTTCAATTTTAGATTGGTAGCCTTTTTGAAATACGTGCTCAGAACCTGTGGATCTGTGTGTTTTCAGCGGTACTCTGTGGCAGTGTATTTAGTGAGGGTTTTCACTGCAGCAGACCTCTTCAGCCAGCTGAAACTCTGCTCTGTCGAAAGTGCAGAACGCTGTCGTGAACGCAGTAAGTGTTACTTATATACTCTGCCTACATTTTATTTTGCCTATGTGACTTTGAAATGGAATAAAAACTACACACTCACTTATTGCCTCTTGATGTCATTGACAGACTAGATTTTGTGTTTAGTTTAACAATCTTACAATCTATTGTCTGATAAAATGATGATGGCATTTTGTTTTCCATTCATCTATAGTCCAAGACAAACTACGTTTTGACCCGGAGAGTGAAATTGCGACCACAGGCCTCCGGGTTTCTCTCATCTGTCCAGTGAGTATACGTGGGTCCTGAATGTTTTCTGTTTCACTTGTTCTGAAGTATCAAAGGCAAGTTTCTGAACCGTTCGTTTTACTCTGAAGCTCGACCACTTTAACGTGCGTCATCCTCTCCCACTTCACAGCTGGTGAAGATGCGGCTTGGTGTGCCGTGTCGAGTTCTAACCTGCGCCCATCTTCAGTGTTTCGACGCGGTCTTCTTCCTGCAGATGAACGAGAAGAAGCCCACATGGACTTGCCCCGTGTGTGACAAGCCCGCTCCCTTTGAGCTGCTCACTATTGATGGGTAAGGAAACCGAAGTATGCTCTGACTTGTCCCACCCCTGCAGCGAGCATAAATTCAGAAAATGTACACTTTATTTTATCTATTTTTGTGTTGGAAGCCAGCCTGGGGGAACTGATTCAAGCTGCACAGATGTTGGGGATTTTTGATACAAGTTGCACCATGCACCAAACATATTGTTTTCATTGTGAAAGCTTTGAATGGCATGAGAGGGGGGTTATTTCTATACCTGCTGTCAGGTTGTTTTCCAAACTTGCTGTAAATTGGCTTGTTTGTTGACTCTTGATTTGTCTTGATATAACACGGCTATAGTTTAAAGAACCATGTAACCGTGGGACTCAAGGGTTCAACACATTTATTAATATTTTTAGAGTACTCATTGTTGCAAGTAACTGTCAAGGCACTTACAGTAATTTGTTGACACTGTAAAGTGTTCTATGGGGCGATAGGTGCAAATTGTAATCAGTGTGTAATGTTTGTAGTAATGAGGACTGCATTTGAACACACTTTTAGTCTTTTCTTTGTGGTACTTTGTCACCAATCGAATAGTGAATTCTTTGTGCCGTAGGAAAAACACATGAGCCTGCAGTCCGTTTTATCAAAAAATATATATTTAAATTCACAACCATTTGGGGCGCGTAGTGTCCTTTAAATTTTTCTCTCACAGGCACTCCCTTAATTTCACAAAGACTGAAAGCGTGTTACAGCTTGGCTTTGAGCTATATTTGCATTCCTTAAGTTAAGCTTGTGTGAAAGTCCCCTGCTTAACGGATTTGTTAGTTTCAAAACCCTAATTACTAAATCATTTGAAGTTTATAGAGTGAAATTTACAGAATCAATGCAGTTCTCAGCTGATAGTAAGGAACAGCCAAGCTTATTTTGTTTTCATTTTAATAATGTCTGGGTATTTAATAAAAATGGTGAAGGTTATAGAGAAGTGGTCAAAATGGTGGCAAATTAGCTTGAGGATGCAGAATGATGGACATAAAATTCAACCCATGCAGACCTCCTGTAGGCGAGTATTCTGTAGCTTCTCTGGTGTGGAATCTGTTTTGTGAGGCGACTCTAACTGGCAGCGTGGATTTCAGGCTGCTGTCTGAGATTCTGAAAGAGACAAGTGAGGACATTGAGGAGATTGAGTACTTAACCGACGGCTCCTGGCGACCCATCAGAGATGAAAAGGAGAGGGACAGGGAAAGAGAACGCAGCAACACACCCGAGTATCCTGTTGTCGATATATGTAAGTGCGAATCTCCGTCAGTTTAACCTCTTTTTCTAAATTGGTGGATTATTGTGCATTATTTTGATGCAATAAATCTCTTTTTTGGAATGATTTTAAAAATGGTTTCATGTCTGCAGGCATTCCCGAAGCAAACGGCCATTCACCGGCCCACAGCAGCACCAGCCTGACAGGCAAGTCCGGAAGCAGTTCCGTGGGGATGGCAGGTGTCACAGGAGGACCTGCTGTGGCACCGGGGGGAGGTGCAGTGGTAGATCTGACTCTTGACTCCTCCTCTGAGGAGGAAGGGGGCGGGGCGGGGGGAGACAGTGAAGACACTGAGGACAGCGCCGACAGTCCCGCCCCGAAGAGGGGCCGATACAACTACGACAAGGACCTGGTCACTGCCTACTGACCCCGCAGCTCTGTCCCCTCATAGACTGACACACACACAGAGACAGAGAGGCAGGGGGCTAAAACTTGAGGACAGCGACACAGTAATCCACTAGATGCAACGCCCCTCCGTACGCCCAAACATCAGAGCCTTTCAGCAGCTCTGGTTTCTATCCAGACAAACCCGACAAACACACACTCAAACATGCACTGTTAACGAATCTTCAATCTAGAGTGATTAGGATTCCTCTTTGTACTGTAACACCACTGGAAGCATCTCTAACTCTCTTTGGCCAAACGTCACCTTGCAGTGAATATCTGTACCGTCCTGCCTCTACTAAAGAAACTGAATGGATCGAGCACCCCGACACCAACAGCCCCACACACCCCCTTTCCAGACTATTCTCTCTCTACCACCGCATCTCTCTTTGTATTTGACTTGGAATTACAGGCTCTTTTAGCCATGGGCGTTCAATGTTTGAGTCTGTGATATATATTTTTTTGGTCACATTTGTGATGAACAGGCAAGTTGAAAATGGAGGCTCCTCAGTAGTTTTTGGTAAAAAGGTCAAAAACAAAAACAACAAATGGAAAAGAGTAGGAATAATTTGGGCGAGGACAAGGCAGAGACATCTGGAGTGTGATGCAAATTTAAACCTATTGTGTTATGTCTTTTTTTTTTTTTTTTTTTTTTTTTTTGAAAGCTTGAAAGGGTTTTTTCAGGAATTTATCCTTTTAATTAAGAAAGGGCAGAACACAATACTGGCCTCAATGTGTGATGCTTTCCATTTTTATTTTGTCCTTTAGATAAAGAGAACCTACCTCAGTCATAAAAACTTAGCAGACTGACCAGTCTTTCTGAAGCCAATATTACACTGGAGATTTTGTTAATGTTTTCCTACATTTGTAGTCGTTTGTTGTTGTCTTTTTCCCCATCGTTCCATGCAGCTCTGTTCCCTCTGCAGCAACAAGCTCTTTGTTGAAGGCCGAGTCGGTTTGTGGATAACCAAATTAACTGGAGGTGTCGGTGATGCAAAAGGTTGTGGGTGGAACTGTGCCACTCTGTTAAGCATTACTGCCGTTCTCTCACTGTAACAGGATTGATTAGGGGTGATACATCAGCATAACGAATGGAAGTCATCGAAATTAGAATTACTGCACGGCAGCTGTGGCAAAGCAGATGCATTTTAAGAATTTATTGACAGGATAAATGATTTTGAGATTTTGGTGCCTTTTTTTTTTTTGATTGGAGCCAGTAGTTTTAAAGCTAGCTGAGCTGGCCAGCAGACGAGACCCCAGTCTGATGGAGGGTGTTTTTATTTCCATTAGGATTTCTTTAGATGTATTTTCCAGTAGATAAAAATGAAATCTGGTAAAGAACAGTTAAGGAATACGACTGTCTCTCTCTCACACACACTCACACTCAAAGTATCATTTATTTATTTGCTTCACGTTCTCTTAACAGTTGTTTGTAATACATCTACATAATATTTGTAGTTCTGCACAGACAGGAGCTACTAGTTGCAGAAAAGACACCTCTGCTGCTGTGGTTTTGATTGTTGAGTTATAATCGCTCTGGGCTCGTGGCTCTGCTGTTGATGAATGCTCCCGGTTTTGTTTTCCTCTGAATGAACCCAACCTGGGTCAAAGCACCATTCAGGGTGCTTTGCTGCGGTGGGTTCAACATGTCTGACACAACGAAACTTAATGAAGTGTCAATGAGTGCATCCCCACCAAGCTTGAAGTCATTGATTGGATTACAAATGGTCCTGTCTGGAACGAGTGGAGCTCCTCCAACCAACAATCCCCCTCGGCCTCCTTTCAATGTAGATAAGGTCACATCTTTGCTGGAATAGAATTGGACTTTAATTGCTACACGCTCTAGGCTTACAACTAATATTCCTCGTCACCTGCACTAGTATTGTCAGGATGTGACTGCTGGATGCTCCTCAGATCAGAATGCTCGGGGCTGCACGTGCAGGCGTCGGGTTTGTCTGCGGGAAAGGCTGTCAGCGTTTGCTTGAAGATGACAAGTTTTTGCTGTGTTGCTAGAGCTGTTTGCACTTTCATCTGATACTTCATCCCAAGTTCATGGCTTATTTATTTTAAAGCCATCATGTAGTAGAGTATTAATCAAGGATCCCTGACCATTGTGATCAGTTCTCCTCAACTATGTCGCGTGTGGGAATCAGAAAATGTGAAACCAGAAAAGCGGCGGTCCCTCTCCACCGCAAGACACTTTGGGAGGGGAAAAGAAGTAGCGACTCGGATTAGTTTTGCATCATAGGCTTCCCTCTCTCGGCATCCTTGTTTTGTTTTTTTGTTGCTGTTCGTTCAGCGCAGAATCTGGTTTTCTTTAACCTTGCGCAAATGCACAGAAAAATGACATTTACACATTGATCTTGGGCCTCGCTGTTGCGAGTGCGTCCTCTGATAGCTGATGATTGGAGAAAGTAGGTCGAGTCAAATCTGGTCTTCCATTTTTCTCCTTCTTTTGACACTTTGACATAACTTAGCAAAATCAATATACTGATGAAAAATGTTCGATAATCTTCACAAAACTGATTGATGGCACTTTGCCCGTAATACATCAGTCTGTCCCCGACAAGGATCTCTATGAAGTGCTTTCAAGCACAATGATGTAAAGAACTCTAATAGCTGTCTTGAACTAGGCAATTTGTATTTGTAAGTAACTGCTACACATATAAAAATTACATTGTTCATTTCTTGATAGGTATAGGTCATTATTTGAACGGATCTCCTAAATTCTCTTCGCCTTATGGTTAAAGATGAGAGGTGATGCAGGTTGCATCTGTGGAACTGAGCCAGATATGTTTGCAGGTTGTTTGGAGAGAGTGGAGGATCTGGTCTTTTTGTAGTGGCATCTCTTCTTATAATAATGCATAAGGTAGCATGGGCAGAGGCTTACAATCCATGATGTAAATGTTTTGTTTGTTGTGTTTTTTTTATATGTTCATATTAAAAGACAATAAAATTTAAATAATATTTTATTAAGCCTTGAATCGCCTCCAGTTGTTCCTATAGGCAAATGGACAATAAGAAGCAGCACCTGAAGCTGATGCCACAGAGGACTGGGAGGTCTGGTTATGGTGGAGATTTTTATGTTCTGTACCAAATGCTCAGATCTGGGGACACATTTGATGCCTGTTGAGGATAAAACTGTAAAATTTAAAATGATCGTATTCTAACAGCTGTTATTGATGTGTGGAATTAATTAAAATCAGTTCTTAAAAACATGTCTGCCATTGTTTTTATTTTGAAAATTGCCTGTATCCAGCCAGCCAATGTTAATGATCCACAGGGACAAATGCATCACATCTTCCAGCACTGATGTCTGCAGGTGCTCCTAAAAACATCAGGGTCAACCTCAGGTGAAGCAAACAAGTCTGTAGATATTTAGTTGTCTGTGAAATGAAGTCACCTAAAAGTCTTGATGGGATTGCAGTTATATTTAAATCGTTTTGGGGGGGATTTAGGCCCCTATTAGACAGGCGACAGTAGATAGCCGACAGGAAATGAGTGGAGGGAGAGATGCAAGAGATGCCGCGCTCAAACCAGGGAGGCTGCAACTGCATGGCCATGAGTTTGAGGGAAACAAACTGTCTAGCTGTAATCCCTATCTAATTTTTTATTTTTATTAAGTAGCATTAAATACAGTATACTGTTGTGCTGTTACCACAGTCAGTGAGGATCAACTATATTATGATGATCTATTTTGTGGAATATATGAATTATTTCCCAGGTGCCAAAATATAGAAAAAGTAAAACATTTTATTTTGAATTTAGCCAGTAGGCCTTAAACATAAACACTGAAACCTTCCCCAAACTGACATGTTACAATTTTTGCTTCCTGTTTGTACATTTAATATGTTGCAACATATCTGCCAAATGTTTAATTGAAGGGAAGTGTGAGGAAATATATGTGACTCATAAATAGGCCTTTTTCACATCAGACATTTTGACTTGTCACAGCAGCAAAAGCACTAACAGCATTAACAATGGCTCCGTTTTATTCAAGTGTCCCAGGAAGTAATGGCGGTGTGACAGTGAGCCAGCACTGACGATACCAAGAGCCTGAAAGTGAAGCAGCTGAATGGAATTCATGCATCATTCATTTTGTCGCTTACAACTGTGCCTTTAGTACTGTGACATGTCAAAATGTATTCAGTGAATACACAGTGTCGACTTTATACCGCATATATGCCCTCTTACTAAAAACTGTACGGACTAAACTGTCCCACAACAGCAGTTGACAAAAGAATCTAACCACACTGTCCATAAGTAGCTGCTCTGAAGCTTTCAATCATATCACATCATCAGTTTCTTCATATTTGTTTGTGTTCAAAGCACTTTAAGGACTTCTCGTTTATTCCTGTCCACGGAAACAACAGTTGACTAAATAATCCCACCATTTAGTAGTTGTTTTGAAGCTGGACATTTAGCAAATATAATATTTAAAGAAACTGAAACTTGATTGATTTGAAAAAACTTGAATTTGTGTCTTTTTTATTTTTAAACTGAAAATGTGCTGGATTTTATATATATTTACACACACACATTTTTTTTAAATATACTATAATCTATTGTAAATCTTCAGTTCCCTCTTGTTACCACTGGATGGCAGTAATGTACTTCACAGCTTGTTTACCAACAGCCATTAAACACATAAGAAAGCAGCAGGGGGCGGATAAGATTTGGTTAAACTGGGTTTTTATCTCATTAAAAACAACATACCGGAGGTGTTATCACACACTGCAGATGTCGTACTCCTCCCGTGAGATTTCTGCATCACTCGTATCAACTTGTCAGACGCCTTTAGTCTCGCGTTATTTATGAAGGGCTCTCCCTGTGGGTGTCACACACACAGATCTGATGCTGCAGAAGCTGCTTCCTGAATTGAAGCACCACCAGACACATCCAAACCCCTCTCCGCTTCGAACCCCGCACCCCGGACTGAGACGCGGAGGAATCTGTTGCTCGGACGCTGCCGTCTTGCCGAGGGAAGCCAGACACGTCGGCCTCCCGGTAAAACCGTGGCGGCCCGTTGTCTTGTGAAAACTGAGAAGTGAGGGGCTGCACATTAGGACTGAGAGACGCAGGGCACGATTTGTCCTGGAGTGGGTGCTAGCTAGTAGCAGCAGCAGCTAGGCGGCTAGTGGCCAGCAGCAGCAGCAGCAGCAGGTAGATAACCCAGAAGCAGCAGAAACATAGACATGTGTTTATTCCAAAAGCTGTAGATGCTCCGGAAAACGACCCGACTTTTAAAGAGCACGTCGGCATGATAGGATTTACCGACATAGCTGACTGACATGCTACCGAAAGTGTATTAACTTCGCTAACGTTAGCTAGCCAAGTTATTAGCCGTCTAGAGCTGATCCTGTTGATCTTGTTTGCTTTTCAAACTCAGTTTCGAACAAGGTAAAAGCTAGAGTAGCATCTTCCCAGCACACTGCGAGTTAGTGCATTGTTTGAGAAAGTCGTTTAGGGTAGTTTATTGAAATGGCTCCCAAAAGAAGACCCGTTCCCCTGAACATAACGCCCATTGGGGAAGGACAGGCCACCTCCAACACCATTGATGCTGCATCTGAGTGAGTAGAGTTAAATACAGTGTACCTGTGTGAAAAGGAGACTGTCTGTCTACAATTTTGTTCTGTGTTTTTTGATTTTTTTTACTAGCACTGTATGACTTTAGTCCTATGCATCACCTTTTTAAACGGAGTTGTTTAATGTTCCTGTCTTATCATCTCTCTCTCTGTGTATTTAACCCCGCTGAACCCACTGTCTCCTCATCACAGAGCCAACCTTGAGGCCTTACAGAAGAAACTGGGTGAGCTTGACCTGGACGAACAACAGAGGAAACGACTGGAGGCCTTTCTTACCCAGAAAGCCCAGGTCGGGGAGCTGAAGGATGAGGATTTTGACCCCATATGCGAGTTGGGTGCTGGAAATGGCGGCGTGGTCAACAAGGTCCGCCACAAACCCTCGGGTTTGGTCATGGCTCGCAAGGTGAAGACTAACATTTGTTGATTTATTTTTTTCCCCCCGCTGCAGGTGAAGTGTGACAGTTGGAGGGAGATGAATCAAAAGAGGTGTTTAGAAATCCCAGTGCAGTTCAGGTTTTTATCACTGCACCAAATAAGTGATGTTGGCTTGGTGCAACCACTTCTGCATAGAGCCACACTGGACTTGCTGTGTGGAGAAAAGCACACCATGCTTCATGATTTAAATGCAACACATCAGTGGTCACCGAAAGTATGACAAAATGTACAAGAGCGGGAATTCTTAACATGAATAAGGGCTTGGCTATAAGCTGTCGTATTTCTCATCGTCTAGATTTGGGCAAAACCAAGACGTGAATTTGTCCTCATTATGGTCTGGTGGATGGAGTGTAAAGTTTAGAGAGTTAAGACCTAAAAATGTGAGTTTGGTGAGTCCAACACCAAATGGAAAAAGAGAATAGCTGTTACATCATCTGGGCCAAATATTCGACAGCATATTCTCTCAAACATAGTGTATCTGTGTCATATAGTGTTGTATACTTAGAGTGAGTTATTTTTTATTTATTTATTTTGATCCTAACACACAAGTTCATCTCCAGGACAGACTCCATGCAGACACTGCAGCAGCAACTCAAGCAAGCACAAGCTTGTAGGTTGTCAAACCTTTAGGTGTTTGTTGACATACGGCAATTTCATTTTCCTTTAAATGTTCTACAAATTATAATAAATAATTTAGAACCGTGGGAACTTATAATTGTTATTGTGAATAGCACTGTTTGCAAATATGGACGTACATTCTAAGACACTGTGTGTGTGTGTGTGTGTGTGTGTGTGTGTGTGTGTGTGTTGCGTTTCCTTCGGTCAGAACAACAGTTGATGCTCTCATCCTTTCCCTCCTCAGTTGATCCACCTGGAAATCAAGCCTGCCATCAGAAACCAGATAATCAGAGAGCTGCAGGTGCTGCATGAATGCAACTCTCCCTACATCGTGGGCTTCTATGGGGCCTTTTACAGCGACGGGGAGATCAGCATCTGTATGGAGCACATGGTGAGAGACTGTTAGCAGGGCCTTCTACCAGTGAACATAGGATTGATGTGGTTGGATACCTGAATCAGAATCGGCTTTATTGCCAAGTAGGTTTTCACATGCGAGAATTTGCTTTGGTAAATTGGTGCATAATAAGAAAGATAATGCTGAGATGTTGTCTTTGTAAATGACAAGCTAGTTTCTGAGTATTTTACTTTTACTTTTGTGCCAAATAATTGTACTCAAAGAGCCGCATGCCGTTTTTTGTTTGTTTTTTAACTGGTATGTCAGATTTTTATTGTGCACCTTGTCTCTACAGGATGGTGGATCCTTGGACCAGGTCCTGAAGGAAGCCAGAAGAATCCCCGAAGAAATCCTGGGGAAAGTCAGCATAGCTGTATGTAGTTCACTAATTCTGTGACATTTACATATTTTTCTGAGACAACATATGAAGTCCACATATGAAGCCTCTTAAAGCTTGCTACTATACATGTTTTTGCATAAGCACTGCTCAATGTGGGTGTGTGCCTTTTTGTGGTGGTGCTTACCTAGCGCTTGTGCATGAGTCACAAACAACACGGCCTGCTCTATTATACTCAACTTAAACTCTTGCATCAAGTCCAAATAATCATGTGTAATAATGGAATATTCAAATATTAATATTAAAACACAATGTATGTGTCTGTCCCTTTGGATATATATATATATATATTGTTGTTAAATGTTTTCCTCTCTTGTTTGCAGGTATTGAGGGGATTAGCCTACCTGCGGGAGAAGCACCAGATCATGCACAGAGGTAAATGTTTTTCCCGTAGTCTCATGGTTCTCAAAACCCCTTCTGCAACATTTTCAAGTAATTGCATTGCAAAGGTTAGTCTGTAGTTTACAAAATCAAATGACAGGGTTAACATAATGATGATCTGGGTGTATGTGGACATGAAGGGGTGGAGTGTAGTGTTGTGTATATTAACGAAATGGTAGCACTATAAATTCATTTGCATATTGTTTTATGAAACATTCTATTTAATGCCAGGTTTATCACACAATCAGTTATTTATTGGCTTAACTCCTTCAGAATCTTTCAGAATAAATGATTCTAAAACCTGAAGAGCCCTTGACTTCAGATAGACCACGAACAAGACGACTAAAAGTATTGATCGATTTTCAGTTTGTAATTTTCATCAGTCAAATTCTCACTTTTGCTAAAAAGTAATGCGCACTTTGACGTCTTACAACCTTGCTGCAACAGTTAACCAGTACTACTGTGTTAGACTAAAGCATATAGGAAGCTACAGTTTCTTGGCCACACTGTAGTTAAAGAATAAGAAAAGATAAATCTGAGTTATGTTTTGGTTGTTTATGTCTGGTAATAGCCATTAAATGTATAGGAGTGCCCATTAGGGCAACTCTTGTCATGTAACAGTAAAGTCATCCTCATTAAGAAATAATACAATGTAGATGTTTGTTGTGGGTAATATAATGATTCCCATTCCTTCAGTATTAGTGGTGGCTTGTGAGGCAACCAGCAGAGATTCAGAGCATGCAAATGTTAGTCTAAACATCCCATTTAAAAAAAGAAATATTCCAAATAATCCTTTCATTTTCCACTGACATTGTCCTTCATGCACCAAAACATGCTTAAACACACTAACAAAAAGCATGTAGGTATGATCGCTATTTCCAAATGTCTATGAACTTTCTTTTGTTAGTCAAACCACTTTAAACGTGCCACATTAAGTAGACTGGCTCCAGACATCTCTGTACTTTCTCATTCCTATTTTTATTAATTGTCTTCATGCTTTTTCCTCCATATGTACTGCATCAACATCTCAAAAGCTTTAGCACGCTCACCACAAGGCAAGCTATTGTTTGGGAATTTATCATGAGTTCCTGATCATAGAAATTTGTAGCATGAAGCAGAAAAGGTCATAGTAAAAACCATGATCCTTTCATTCAAACAACACAAGTCACACCATAGCAAGGTCTTAGGCAGACTGGTTTTCCACAGCACACCAGGGAGGAACCATGGGTGTCTTGTCACGAAAAGTACCGGTCAAGCAGCAGTCAGACCTCACTGTCTCAGCCCCATAGCACAAGTCTCGCAGTGCTATGGGGCTGGTGGTACTCTAGGACAGTTGTCTGTGAGCTCAGGCGGTAATTACAGCCTCTCAGATGTGATTATACAGCAGCCGCGCCTTGTTGACCCCTCCCTCTGTGTCTCCCTCCATCGTTCTCCCGCTCTCTCATGCCACCTCTTTCTCAGTCACTCCTCTCGTGTCCTTGGTCGGTGGGAGGGGGTCACGCGCCGCAGAGGGCAGATTGCAGGGCTCGATCTTACCCCATTATTTTGCAGGATGTTGTTCAGCGATGAGCGGGAAGTGTGGAGGCCCGGGATTGTTTATAACAGGGGCTCAGCTTGAGTCGTAGCTATTTTCTCCCTTGCTCGATTAACGCGGCACCGCAGACAAAGCCGGGGCGTGCTGCGTATGTCACCCTCTGCCCTCATGGCAGATTGTAATCCTGGTCTAAATATGCATCTCTTTAAAGTCATTCTATGTTGCAAGAACTTTTTTAAAATATATATATACAAAAGATATTTGCTATCGATAAGAAAGCTTGTGTTCATTTTTTGTATCTCACATGAAATATATATGAATACACTCTCAGTATATATGCTGGACATAGTCCTAAATACATACATGCATACTGCTACATATATCCCCACATATACTTGCATACATACATAGATTTCTTGATACATTTTACAGCTCAAATAATCAGTAGTGAGGTGTTGAGTATGGATGAGGTGTTGAAATACAGGATGAAGACGAGTCTCACTGAAAACCTACGTTTGTTTGTTTGTTTGTTTGTTTGTTTGTTTGTCTCATCCCCTCCGCCACATAGATGTGAAGCCCTCCAACATCCTGGTCAACTCTCGCGGGGAGATCAAGCTGTGTGACTTTGGTGTGAGCGGCCAGCTCATAGATTCCATGGCCAACTCCTTTGTTGGAACACGCTCCTACATGTCGGTGAGTCAGCCCTGCACGCCTGCGCCCCCACCTCTTTTCCTCTGGCCCTATCCCCACTTTCCTTCTCCTCTTTTCTCACATTGCTCTTGTTCACTGGCCCCACCCTCTGCCTTCCCTTCCTCTGGCCCTCCCTCACTCCCCTGCCAAGAACCGAGGGCCGTGCCCAGGAAAGAGCGAAGCAACTGTGCTCGGTCTTTCTCGTCCTTCTCTCCCCTCACTCTTAGACACCTGGTGGGTGCAGTGCCGAAAGCTGCCCGTCTGTGCCACCCTGTTCCCATCCCTTACCCACAAAGCACCAGCGGTGTAGAGACACTTGCCCCATCGTCATAATTCCCAACATACGCACACACACCTGCCCTTGCTCCCTCTTCTAAAAGCTGCTCTTCACTTCCAGCCAAACCCTCCCATCCTCTGTCCCCTTGCCCTCGCCACACCCCAACTCTCCTTGCCATAACACACACCTCCTCCTCTTCCTGCTCCTCCCCTCCCATTATCATCTCCTCCACTTCCTGTGCCTTCCCCACCCAGCCCTCTGCCCAGCCCTCTCTCCTGCCTGGCTTCTTGGCTCTACCTGCTCCCTCTGACGTAGATTGTGTGTTTCTCAACAGCCGGAGAGACTGCAGGGCACTCACTACTCGGTTCAGTCTGACGTGTGGAGCATGGGTCTGTCCCTGGTGGAGCTGGCGATTGGCCGCTACCCCATCCCCCCACCAGAAGCCAAAGAGCTGGAGACCATCTTCGGACGGGCCATTATGGATGGTGCCGAGGGAGAGCCTCACACCAACATGCAGAGGCCCAGACCACCAGGCAGGCCCGTCAGCGGTAAAAAAAACAAAAACAACGCATTTACAAACGCATACATGTACATTTGTACAGACTTTACATGCATATGTTCAGGATAAAAGCTTTCAAATATAAAAAGCTTATTTAATATTAGTCAAGATTATTTAATAAATCGTAATTGTGCCTATTATATGCAACTTCCCCACAGGACATGGGATGGACAGTAGACCTGCCATGGCCATCTTTGAACTTTTGGACTACATTGTGAATGAGGTGAATGAGAAAGCGCTGATTTGCACAACATATTCTATTAAACACACACATTTTTACACAGTGTACATTTGAACTTGTTCTGTTTTTGATCTTTGATCTGGTTCCTCCTCAGCCGCCTCCTAAACTGCCACTTGGGGTCTTCACCAGTGACTTCCAGGACTTTGTGACAAAATGGTGAGCATTGGCAAGGACAATTTTATAGTGAGCTACCAAACCATCACTTATCTGCTTTGAATCTAAAATGAATCGTGATCTGGTAGAGTACTTACATTTCCGCACTTGTCTGCTTGTGTATTAAATGTCATGTGACGTGAAGAAGTCAGTTGGTGTTGACAGAAAAACGTTACGGACACACACACACACACACACACACACACACACACACACACACACACACTGACTTCATCCTTCATTGACAGAAGCAGTTCTATAGTCTCTCATGTCGGTAACCTGTTTGGTGTCATTTGTGTGTGCAGTTTGATCAAAAACCCAGCTGAGAGAGCAGATCTAAAGATGCTGATGGTGGGTACCTGAACTTAATTTTTGTTCTTCTGACAGTTTGATTACTGGGTTATTAATTATTAATGTGTTATGGATGCTAGCCGTATAAACAATGCTGTCTCTTTTTGGTTTTCTTTCAGAGTCACACGTTCATCAAACGATCAGAAGTGGAGGAAGTGGACTTTGCCGGCTGGTTGTGCAAAACCATGGGCCTCAACCAGCCCAGCACTCCCACCCGCGGCACTGAGTGAACAGGCCCCCACTGCCCCGACCACACCTTCTGGGTCTTGCTTGCATACACTTAAATCTACTGCACATACACACTTACACAAGCCCTCACAACACATTGGCACTTTTTTCATCTTTGCTCTTGGGTAAAACGGTTTTGGCCTCCCCCTCATTTATTTCTTCACCAGCAGCAGGGCCCGTTGAGTCATTGTACTGTAAGACCACAGCTTCGCCATGCAAGTGTCAAGAGTAGCCACAGCTCACATTGCCACACTACAGAGGATGTAAAGCAGTGATGGGCTGCCAGTGTGTCAGCTGAGTTTGCATTGATTGACAAACTTCTTTTGTATTGTTGAATATTCTGTATTATTTTCTATGGCAACGGTTGGTGGCTTGTGGAACTGTATTTTAATAAATTCTGTAGAGTTTTCCAAACATACAGAAATCCAAACATTTTCTCTACTTGCAATTTGTTTTATTGAAGGTGAATGCAGCTACTTTGATTTAATATCTCTTTGTCAAACGTGTTCATGCTAAACGTTCTCTGCAGAGACGTTGCAATTATCTCCAATACAATAATCAAATGTTTGAGTAGAGAGTGCAGGACAAATGGCGAATACGGAGTCATTTTCATGTCTTGGTACATGAGCAATCACTCTAAAGATCACTTTGTGAACAATGTCACAAACCAAAGAGGGAACTCATGACTATTTTTATTTTATTTTTTCCCCCGATGCCTGATCAGTTTTTTTTGTATTTTTTTTTGTATGTACATTCATGTTTTGATTTTTGTCATTCAGTGATCTACACTCTGGTTGTGTTGACATTGTTTCCTCAACATGCATTTCTATTCACGTCCCACGCCATGTCTCTCACATGGCAGGAGGCGTATGCTGTGGAGGCCTGACATATGCCAGAATGTCTTTATTGACATTGAGAAAACAATGATCAAAATATGTTCATGGGATGATATAGCATGTTTTATTATCTTTCTAATACTGTACGTGTATTTTATTTCCCAAGATCATGTTGGGGATGATTAGCTGGTGTTTTTATCAAAAGCCTGAAACTCGGCAATGTCAATATGAAATTTCAATCACATTGACTAATTTAACTTTATTTTTTTTCTTTGTTGTTGGTCTGTATTTTCCCCTGAAGTGTATTTGGTTATGTGCTCACTGTACTGCTACGTGTGGCGCTCCAAGCTTTCTCTTGGGACACGACCAGCCTAGTGGCGTGCTTTTGAAAAAGACTTGGGTTGAAATACATATGAAAACCTTTCCCATGTGATTTAACCCAATTAATTGTGGTAAAAGTATAAACCAACTCCGAGTGGAACATTTCAAGTAGTAAAATGGATTGACTAAACATTTTAACCCAGGTCAGTGTTGGTCACATGGTGGTGGTGGTGTTACTTGCTAGTCTGCCGTCTTGCTAGAGCTCTTGTATTCTGCTTATGGCTGCCCTTTCTTATTCCCCCCCGAAAATGTGCGTTCGTTCAGAACAAAATGAATGCATTGTCACTTGTATGTGTACAAAGCTATAAACAAAAATTACAGGAGTAATATTTTGCAGTCTTAATATACAAATTTTTGATTTATGTAAATGACAAGGGAGAAGAGTCATTTTATTATAATATAAAAATGTGTTGGATATGGTTATAATGTATAAAAAGATTCAAATAAAAGTTATTTGTGAATGTACTGTAAGTTGTTACTCATTTTTACAGCCATTGACATCCACTAATTACAATGCATCTGTGTCTCTAATAGACCAAATCTGGAAGTATATTTATCCCCTTTTAACAAAGCATTATTGTACAGAGCCATTTTTTTTTAAACTTAATTCATGATAATACATTTATATGGTTGTCAGGGCTGTAGCTACCATTGAGAACACTAAGGTCATGCCCTATTTCCAGGAAATGTGTGTTGGTGTGGTTTTTTTTTTTGCAATCTGGTGCAGAATTTGAGTATTTTTCTTTACTACTATTCCATTATCTTTTGAGTCATTTAAATTGGTTTATTCTTGCCAATGCTATAAAATAAAAAAGTATTTCCCCATCACAACTTGGTTATTGAGATTGTGAAAAAGGCTTTAACAGCAATTAGACCATGTAAGGACAATAATGCAACAATCAGTTAGTTGTAGTGTGTATTTAGATTTTTTGTTATTTTGCTGTCATTTAAATATTAAGACTCAGTCGTATTTAACAAACTGGGCTACATTGATTTTTCCCAGCTAGCCTTAAAAAAGGTTATAACAGGTATAACGGATGTAGTCGTTGTGTCACAAAATCAAGTTCCACGCGTCAGTTCGCAAAGCGCAGGTAACCATAGCAACAACACCTGTTATCAAATTAGAAGAAAATATCGAAAAACTGACTACGCACAGTTTTAGAGATGGATGACAAATGCATGCAGACTATTTCTAACTTTTAAATGGCAAGTGGTCGTTTTAATACTTCTTTTCATTGCATATTATTTAAAAACCATTGATGGTTTACACAGAGCGCCGTCTCTGTTCGGCATTGAGCGGCGATATGGGTAACGATAGCTAGCTTATTACCGGTTTATGAGGAGTCTTAAAGTTACACAAAATGTTTAACTAGCTAGAGCTTTACAGAAACAGCGTGTTGACACAGTTTGTGGCTCGTCGTTCAAGTCGGGGGAACTCTGAACTTTAAACTCGACTTTATAACATACTTCTGAAGTGAGTATTAGCTGATACCCCAGGACTAAGTTTCATTCGCAGGCACATTTTTACATGTAGCCTACTAACTTTTAACAGTTTCAGCCAGATCGGCGCTTCTTCATCTTGTTCACTGCCTCTTGCCTGCTTTTCTTTTGGCTAGATGTAATCTAAACCATCATTCAGACAGTAATGACAAACACAGATTTAATGTGGGGTGTCTGGTGTTTTAGAGGGCCCGTTTATATTGGACTGAAAGTCGACATCGCAATAAAAATGTCTGACATCATCTCACACTGCCATGGCCTGAGAAGGTCTAATTTTAACTGTGGGTAATCAGGGAAAAACTCAATAAAAGGTAGCTTGTTTAAATATTATGTATATATGTGGAAGTGTATAAACTGCTGTTTTCATTTAACCTGCTGCAACTTCTTCACCTGCATCCTCTTCACTTAGCAGCGCAAATTATAGCAAGCGGTGGCACCAAACGTCCAAGAACTGCAATTCATGTGTAGTTTTTCTGTAGTTTGAAAGCAGTGACTCCCTTTGACCATGCTGAACAGTGCCCTCTAGGCAGAGGGTGTGTCACTACCTCTCCCTGCCAAATAGCCCCTTTATTCCTCTGCATGGTTCATCTGTGCAGTGCCAAGCCAGTGGCGAGCCCTGCTGCAGTTTGGAACACGGCTCCCGTGAGACTGTGTGCCAAAAGGCAGCTGTTTACAGGAAACAACATTGTGAAAAGTGCATCGTCTCAGGTGTGTATAATATTTGACTTAAAAGTCCTTTCAGAGGTGTGCTGGGATGGTTTATGGTGCAGCAGAATCATTGAATACATCTTGTGCTCCATCCCACTCCGTGGCACAATGGCTGGCTTGCGCTCACTGAGGGGGCGTGTGGGTGGGAGGTTGGAAGTGGCGCAACATCAAGTGCAATAGCTGTATATTTACACGTGGGGAATTGCCATTCCCCTCAGTGGATAAGACACTTTTCGACTTAGTAATGTTTTCTCTGATGCCTCACCTGTTGGAGCTTGGAAGGTATTATGTACAGAGACTGGGCCAAGCCAGAAGTGTATCAAGGGGGTTGCTGGCAGCCCCCACTGTATGCGCTGGAATGTGCCAAGGCTTGCTTATGGGGTGGGACACCATGACCTCAGGCAATAGGATGGGTGGGTGCGACTCGACTCACATAGAAAAAGAACGGAGTATTGAGAGATGAGGCGTGGGAGAATTGACAAGAGTTACAACTCATTTATCCTCGAACCAAACGTTTGAGTGTCCACAGAGGGAAGCACTGGCAGACATCCACTGTGAAACCACAGAGTGGGCAGGCATGGGTTAATGATTTGTGTCATCTCTCATTGAGTTCATGACTTTGACAACTGTCCACTTTTGAGCGCAAAGTAATTTCCACTTCACTTTTGCTTCGCAGAGGGAGAGGAGACGGAGGGGGATTGCTGTTTCTTTAAGAGAGAGGCAGAGAGAGTGAGTGAGAGAGAGAGAGAGAGAGAAAGGGAGGGACCTCTTTGCCCTCCAGAAACCAGGAAGGGAATTGAGTTGATCTGCTGCTGCTTGGTTAGCGCATACGGGGCTTTAAGCTGCACAACAGTGAGAGGGAGAGGAGGAGAGGAGAGGGCTGAGCTAACCCACAACAAGCTTCACCACGGCCATCGCAGGTGAGCTAAAGGCACCCTGCCATCCCCTGCTGTCTGCCCTGGGCCTGTCGACCAGAGGGGAGCAGGGCAGAGGAGGAGAGGAGAGAGGGAGGAATGAGGGAGGGGGACAGAAAGGAGAGCAGGGTGGGGGGGTTGGCCGGAGAGGAGAGGTGGGTCGCAGCAGTAGTCCCTAGTCAAGGTTCCTCTTTTTTTAATCCTCCTAAAGTACTTCCTCTGTACTGCTATTTACCTCTTGGGAATCTTGAGATAAAGTTTATAGGATGTGTTCAAGGCATTAACTTTTCAGGCAGGTGGAAGCACTTAGAGAAGGAGGAGGAGGGGGATGGGGGCTCTCGAGAGAGGGTGGGGGGTACTGAACGAGGGGAAGTAGGAACCAAAAATAATTAGATTGGACAAGGTATAAGCAATAGCAACAACTTTTCGGGACAGTGGCGATTGAAATGCTCAGTGCGGGGCAAGTTGTGTGCTGTGTGCGCAGAGCATGTTGTAGTGGCATTAGACTGTTTATAATAGGAATAAGTCATAATTTAGGTCAGGAGTTTTAAGTGTTTCAAATATGTCACTACAGTGTGATCTGATGAAAGAATCCACCTCTGATGTTTGGTTACTGCTCTGACAGTTGAGGCTGAAATTATTATTTTTTTCTTTTCATACGAAGCTCGGCCCTGTTTGATGGCTGGTCTGTACTTTAATACCTGGCAGCCTGCTAGCAACATACTGTAGTGTATAATTCAGCCCTGAGTGCTTACGTTAGAGCAGGCTTGGAGATAGTGGGGGTGGTGAGCGCAGAGAGAGCTGGGACTCGTAGTCCACAGCCGGGGCTGTAAAGCAGGTCGAATGAGGTTTCAGAACTCTATATCCCAGAGTGCCTTGCCCTCGGCCATCCAGGAAAGGGAACAGCCGCCAGCCTATCCCAACAAGGAGGAGTGGTGAGTGAGCAGCTGTCAAGCCAATGAGAACAGGGGATGCAGAGCTGAGTTGTGGGCTGAAAACAGAGGGGGGTGGGGTAGTGGTGGTGGCTGGGGAGAGGGAGGGGGGGGCAGTAGGTGTCTGTTTGTGTGGGATCAGGCAAGGGCTTGCCTGTATGACTAGGGCCACTCGCAAGTTTCCTGTCTGGTAAAGCTCTATCCCTGCCCAGAGACGAAGGCAGCAGAGCTGGCCGGCAGGCAGGGGAGGCAGATAGGGTCCGGGAAACATTTTCTGCCTATTTGGTAAGCAATCCAAATACATCCACACACACACACACACACGCGCGCGCACACAGTGTCTTTAGACTGTGAAAAGAGAGGCAAGCAGAGGACATAAATACCATAGCGTGTTGTCTGTGAAGGAGAGAGAGAGATGGGGCTTGGTAGAGTTCAGAGTTCTTGACCCACTTGCACATAAAGGAGGGTATGGCAAATGGGTCAGTGCTGAGTGCAAGGTGCTGCACAGAACGCTGCTCGGAGAAACAGTTTTTGCCATAAAGTTTTCATTCACGTCGGACTAACTTTAAAACCACGGGCATGCGAGCTCATCTTTCCATCAGTGTTGTTTTCATCTTATTAAGGCACAAAATTCTTTTAATGTTTTCATCCACTGCTGTGATTAAATGGCACTGCTGCTATTATTAGGATAGTGAACTGTTGAAGACAGAGTTGCACATCCTGTACTGCTGCTTCTTTAGGGGTGTTGAAGTAAGTCCACAAAAACCACGGCATCAGATGTCTTCTAGACTGTGGCAGAGCGACTGTGTTGATCGCTGACAGCGTACAGGTGGGGTGTTGAGTCATTTATTTGAGAAACCTCAGTAAGTGACAACTCTTCTTGCTGAAAGGGAGAATATGTGACACGTGTGTTGCCAGCTAAGTCCACGCAATATTAAAGTGAAACTTAAGCTCTCTGGTAACTTGGTTCCTTATGCTGAAAACTTGTGTACTTGCTGATTGATTTCAGTTTTTCTCAGCAACTCACACGACGGTCAATCTCATGACATTTTCTGCCATTCAACTGACCCCCCCCTCCCCTCCTCACCAACTTCTTTTTAAAAGCAGATTCTAATCTCGCCTGTCATGTCCTGCTTGTGGGTCGTGGTTTAAAGACTTCACAGGAACCCTGACTGCCTTACTCGATAACCAGATGCATATTTTTTGGCTTTGCATACTTGTTGAACCCGTTTTTTTAACGTGTGGGCATGGAGAGGGTACAAGAAGAGCGCAGAACATGAAGACGCCCAAATGCTGGGAAAGTGTTTGGAATGCCTCTAAGAAGGCGGCAGCAGACAAGGTTGATGACATTTTTTTTTTTTTTTTTTGTCAGTTCAATGTCAGAGAAAACATTAGTTACAGTAAATATTGTCCTGATGCTGCCCTCTACGCAGCTTCCCAGGTACCACCATGGAAGGAAAGTATAGTTAGTTCAAGTAAATTCCAGCAAGAGGTTAAACTAGGACGCCATATGTGTTTGTGTGTGTGCTTGTGCATGCGAGTGCGTCTGTGTTACCAACAATAGACTTCAGGGGAATTGCAGGGGACTTCAGTGGCTGTGGGCAGGTCCAAGACACCACCCATCAATTTGGCGGTGAGGCTGAATACAGTTTGATATTCCTGTATGTTTGTGCCTACACCACTACGGCCTGAAACTAGCAGGTTCAGACAGACGCAGAAGACAGGTTGCGTGATGTCGCCGTGGCAGTTTGAGGCTTTATTTTAGAGTGAAATGTTGGCTGTATATAATGCACTATATGTAACAGTCATTATGTCTCTTCGAAGTTTTGTTTATGTGGTCAAATGATGTATTGTGGCTCATATGGTGGAATCAAAACCTGGGTTTTTGTGTACCAAACAGCATCTTTTCTGTGTTGCTTTGCTATCTCTGTATGTTTGTATCAGTTCGAACATTTTTCTACAGTTGGAATACTTTCATCTGCTTCTTCCTTGGTGAATGCAGCTTCACTTCCCCCTAATGTTTGGCTCCCCTGGTCAGCTGCTCAGTATACCACTGCTTCCAGCCTAGCTAGGCAGATAGACAGACCCCTCTCTGTTGTTTTTCTGTTGTTGTGCTGAAGTCTAGGGGGAGTAAAGGGGCTTCTTCTGTTCTCTTCTGGGACATTTATTATGGAGAGGCCAACACAACCTGATCAAATTAGAGTGGGAGAGGAAGAGGCTGGGATGTTTTTTAGGGTGGGAGTAAAACTAGACTTGAATTTTCATTTAGATTAGGTCTTTTAATGATGTTAATTGGATGTTATTACATTTTCAATATACTGTAAAAACCATAAAATAGTCCAAGGCGGTATGTTTATGTCAACAGTATCATTTATTGTGATATGGAGTACCAGTACTGGAACCAAAACCTCCTGTTAATTAATAAGAAAGGCCAATTGATCAGGAAGGGGACAGGTGACCAGTCTGACTCTGTCTGCAGGTTGATTTAGTGAATTGGTTTGGGATGAAACGGGAGAGAAGATGGGTGGGTTGCATTAAAGGACAGCAAGACACAGGAGTGTGGGTGGGTCCCTGCCGCTTTGCCTCCTCAGCAATAGAATGGGGAAGTGGGTGCTGTGGTGGGTTCTGTGCAGTCTGAGTCTGAGACAGAGGTGGAGCAATGATGAGATGAGAGCGACAGATGAGAGGAAGAGAGAGAGGGTCAGACAGTAGGGACAGAGCGAGCGAGCAAGGAGAGAGCTGGTCATCTGATAACAGAGCGGGTTCTGTTACACGCCTGCCACAGACTCACAGGAAGTCCTCTTTCCCTGTTGGGCTGCGCATGCACAAAGTGGTGCAGCCAGGGCATGTTGGGCCTGCAGACTGACCAATTGGCCAGCTTGAGTTCAGCTGGAAGGCTCTGCGTTGGGCTGTAGTGCTGTTTCTAAAGCCATGTGTTGGATTCTGTTACACTTCCTGGTTGGCAGCATGGCAGTGTCAGAGCATGTTACTCAAGCTAAAAGGAACTCAGACCGTGGATGTGGTTTTGTTAGACTACAGCTTGTGGAAGGCTACTGTCCCAACACGTGTTTTAGGATAAAAAAAGCTACCAAAAGACAGTATTTTGACTGGAATGAAAGTAAAGAGTGTTGTAGTTTTATAGTTTGTATTGATATACTAATGTTAACTGAACATTACGAAATTAATGAATCTATTTGATGATGACACTACATTATTGTTTTTTTCTATACGGCGTGACCACAAAAATAGAAACACCTGCACAATGCTACACAAAATCCCTGCATGAAATATTATCTTATTTGAAATGGTCAGTATTGTTTGTATGTTGGCTCTACTACTTTTTAGTGGAGTGGCATTGAACTGCAATATGTTGCAATGCTTCATTTACCTATGGAGGTGCAAATATGAGAAAGTATTACAGTATAATAAAACAACAAACAACAGAATTGAATCAGTGCCTTTCTGTTATTGTGTAAAAAAAAAACATTTTTTTTAAATGTAAGTTTTGTAAAAGTAGTAATTCACATAGCTGTCGTACTGGATTGAATTACAGTGTGTGTGTTATTTTGTATTTGCTATCCTGCTGCTATACATTGGGTCTGACTCATACAAGCAAGCAAGTAAACAAAATATAGCCACATTTAGAACAGTGCGAGTACTACAGCAGCTACAGATTTCACTTTCTTGATTGCTTTGCTATCCGGCAGCACAAAACATAGACCTTTTACAAGGACACCATAACACCCCCTGCTCGCTCCCTCACATTAAACTTTGCCCAAGTTGTGGGTGGTTACCTTTCAGCTTGTTGAAGCAGGTTACACCAGGTAACTGAATGAGATCTCTCTGAGTTTATCATTGACATCTGAGCCGGATTCCTAGGCCAACATGTGCTCAGGAGTTATGAGTGAGTTTGTGAGTTTAATGCCTTGCCTCGCCCACTACCCTTTCACTGGCTTTGTGTCTGTGCTTTGGCAGCGCTTCCTGGTTAGTTTCTAGTAAAAGCGGCCTGGCCCTAGACCAGCACTCGCAACTTCAGTTTTATCAGTCACTTGCCCTCTTCCTGCTTTGCTCCCAATGTGACCAATCAGGTTTCCTTCCACAGCGGCAGCAGTGAGTCACTTGGCTGTGGCACTTGCTCAAAATCCACTTTTCCTAGGAAATGCCACCCCCTCCCCATTCCGATTATCTTGCCTTATCTTGGTCTGACCTTGAACCTTCTTGACCTGAGTGAAGTGAGTGGGCCTTTGCATCAGGGCGGACTAGGCAGGGTTTTTTGCCATAGAGGCCTGTTGAGATAGGCTTGTCAGTGAAATGAGGAAGAAAAAGAAAAAGGATGAAGAAAGGGCCAGGGAAGCTTGGACAAGAGCAAAGGGCCAAGCAAATTCTTTTACTTGTCATTTAAGATCCATATTTGTCAGCTGTTTTCAATCCTGGCTTTTCTCTACTGTATTTCTGTTGCACCAAATCTTAATACAAACACTTGTGGTGGTTGAAATGAATTATTCTGATAGCAAAGTGAGCTATTGAATGCCTAAAGTCTTCACCTGAGTAAAAATGGGAGTAACCCAATCGAATTGTTCTCTTGTAAAAGCAATAAGCTAATAACACTTCTCAAAGTGTTTGTTATAAAATTAACAACTGCTCTGTATTTCAGTAGTAAAAGGTGTCTCTGTGCTCCATTAACATTTATGGTTTAAGGGATCAATGATTCAGTTATATTTGCTCTGATTGCTGCCTCTTAAAGTTGGGTTGCTCAGGAGTTTTGAATCGTGCATTATTTTTATGAGCAAATCACTTTTTGCAAGCCAAAGTTTGAGAAACTAGTAACTGAAAGTTTTGAATAAAAGGAGACCAAAGGGAGAGTATTTTCTTAAAAATTCAGGGTCAAACTTATAAGATTCTCTAAAATGGAAATATTAAGTGCAGTGCTGATAGCAATTACCTTTACTTAATTATTTTCTCAAGTTCAGTAAAACCTTAAAACGATTGTTGTGTACTGCTCTTAAAATGTGCCAGTAAGCTGTTTATTTTGTCATCTATCTAGGAAACATCTAAGGTTTCTCAGGGTTAACAGTTTGTTCCTTTGTATTTAGGAATGACTGGTATGTGTCAGCCAAAGACAGAGATACTTGGGATACAGGGATTGAAATTCTGCAGTCATTCCATAGGTGATACATATCGGGGAATAATAAAACCACTTTCACTACATTGCTTGCTTGTCATGTCCACGTGTTTGTCAGTGAATGACAAGCAAATTGGGTGTGACTGCCTTAGCATAGATATAAAGAACACACACAGCAGTAATGTTAGCGGTCTGCTTTACCGTGTGCTGTTGATTATTTTGTCTCTAATTTGAAATGTGATTTTTCTCGTGAAATTTTGACATTAGTTGTGTGTAGATATATGGGAAGTTACGTATGAGAAGGAGGCGATGAGGGCGGGGATGGCATGGGTGGGTCCTGTGTTAACGTGGTTGTTTGACTTGCAAAGCAGGCCCGGGTGCTCACTGGCTGGGTATTGAGAGAAGGCCCTTCCCTAGAAGTTGAACGGCAGGGACACGAACGGTTGCTGCGGTGCTTTGTGCTGGGCTGCAGGCCTCGTCACCCACAGGCATGAATTAGTGATAAGGAATGTTTCAAGCCATGAGGAGGTGTCAGGATCAGGTTTGTTGCACTGTGTTTCCTCTTTCTCTGTGCTTTTGTGCTATTTGAGGACAGGTGGCTCCTGCATGCAGAGTAGTCCCTTCATGCTTCTTTGGCACTGGTGTGTGTGTGTGTGTGTGTGTGTGTGTGTGTGTGTGTGTGTGTGTGTGTGCTTTATCTCCTCTCAGCTCAGCGTCTTTACCCCACAAAGCCGTGACCCAGGGTCAGCTGTGTATGTATGGGGGATAACACGCTATGCAAGCTTGCAGCAAAGCCTGGTCTAGCACAGGTGCTGTGTGTCAGGTTGGCTGGGGTCTGGATGGGCTCACAGAGATCTGTTTCCACCTGTGAAGGACGTGACCGGTAGCCATGTGGTTGCCCTTTCTCTTGCTCTTTCTTCCATCTCCACCTCACTCTGCTCTCTCTTCCTTTCTCCCTACCCGTGCCATCTCTCTTTGTCTTTGGCTTCGCCTCCCTCCCCTCACTCAGCATATTCAGATGAGGGGCTGGATAATAAAATTTGCTCATGCCATATCTGACAGCCCGCTTTCATCAGAGCTTTGTGAAAGACGTTGGGAGTGTTTGCAGAGGCTTTGAGGTCAGCTGACTATCAAAACTGAATTGAGTTAAGGGGGATGTACAGTAAGGACCAAGAAACGGTGGATCCGTTAGACATTTTAGCATTAATCAAACAAAACGGTACTAAAATAGTACCTGTGTTATTTGAATATACAAACCTGTATTTGAATGGTCTCTTTATCGTGATGTTATGCCTAAATGAAAACAATTGTTGACTGTTGGAGGATCATGATAAGGCTGCTCTCCTCTCCTGCCTGCCTCTCCAGAGAGGTCTTTAAAAAAAAAAATAATAATAACAATTTTATTCTTTACCTAACTCTGACCTGTGGGCAGAGCTGACATGCTGCCAGATTGCAAGGTGTGGAGATAGATAGGCGTTGCTTTTAACAGGGAAGTAAAGAGGAGAGAAAAGGAGAGGTGAACACAGGTGAACAGGTAGGAAAAAGGAGAGGCAGCCAGGTTAGGCAGGTTTGGTAGTGGGGTGTAGACTACAAACATGCCAGGAGGGCTGATCTGAAGGAATGTCATTTGAATGCCTTGCTCTTGTAGAGAGCAACACACTCGATGCATCCTCCAACCCCCCCCCCCCCCCCCCCCCCGGGGCACCCCCCCGGGGGGGGCCCCGGCCCCGGGGGAGAGG
>JAVQJL010004877.1:0-40000 GCA_036024295.1 Nannoperca obscura
TATATATATAAAATCAAAAACAGGCAGAAGCTCCATGTTTTCAGTAAATCATTTTCACGTGTTTTCTTCTGAGACAAATTAAACAGACATGCACTCACACCTCTCCAAAACTATGCATAATATTACGCACAGCTGGCACAGCGTGGATACCTTCATTAACTCACCGGGGTTAACTGACTTTATAAGCTTTTCTGACATTGATGAGCTGTTCTGAAAGATTCACCGTTTTTACAGCGACATCATGAATAGCAGCGGATCCGCAGAGCAAGAATGTATTACTGTGTAACTACAATTGGCATCGGTAACCACGTCATCAGCTTCTGCGTTGATCCTTACCTTAATACAGTCTGGGCATTGTGTAATGCTCAATATTTAAACAATGAAAATAAATTTTACCATGAAAAAAGATAAATAGTAAATAATTAGCTCAATTTTGAGCCCTCGATAAAATTTTATTTTGTCGTCTTTGGGGGGTCCTAGTTTTTACTTAAGGGGTCTGAGACCTCCGGTATTTTGCACTGTTATTAACCATTCCAACCAACAAAGTTATTAATCTCCTCCACATTATCACATTACTTTACCTGACATTGACTAGCTCCACCTTAGTGATGTTGAGAAAGAACATCTCAGGCCCCTCTGGAAGACTGTCATCCTGGATATGCAGTGTGACTTGCTGTGAGGTTTGGCCTTGTGTAAAGAGTAGTCGTCCTGAAGCTGGAGCAAAGTCCACTCCGCTGAGCGCTGTGTTGCCTGAGGTCTGATAGGTCAGCCACACAATGCCCAGACTGCCTAAGGAGCGATAAACTGTCACATTCACCTGTGGTAAAGAGAAAAAAGATGACTGTATACACGACTCCATTTGTTAATGAGCCTACTCCACCATATAGTAGATCTATATATGTATCAGTCTCATTGTGTTGACCTCACCATTCCCTCCTCCTCGGTTGCACTGATCTGTTGCTGGGTGAAGGAGAACAGGCCATAGGGGTTGTCGCTGGCCGCCATAATAATCCTGGCATGATTGGCTATGGCACTGATTTCCAGTCCAGAGGTGGCGGGTGTCAGTGTAAGCTGGTACTCACGGCGCTCTTCCGGAAGTTCATCATCCAGGGCCTCGTATCATATAGACATATATAGTGATATTGTTATGGTAAGCACACAGAAAGACATTTTGGTTTGCATATGTGTATTCTGCAGTGCATTGATATAGACATTTTGGATTTTTCAGTGAACTCTACAGTCTATAGTGCTCTGTACCTTCAGAATAATGCTGGCAGCGGACTGTCCGTCACTCATAGTCACAGTGCCAGATATCGCTTCAAACTCAGAAACCACAGCTGGAGTGACATTCCAGTACACCTGGACCTCCCCAAACGTGCCTGGTCCTCGCACAAGGCTGAGGGTACACATAAATATACACAATATTTTTACTTTACATTCTTCAAACTTAATAACTTTTACTTTACATTCTAATAATAAGCAGAGATAGTGAAATGTAAGCTCTTATTTATATTCCCAGGTTAGTTACATATTGACGTTAATCTCACCTGACCACAGCACTACCATTGTAATGTCCCTGAGGTTCTCCAATGATGATGTCCCTGGAGGACTCTGCTATTCCAATAATCCCCAGGGCAGCCTTGTCTGCCCTGATAGTGACGGTGGCCATGCCTGGAGGAGCACATGACAGACCAGGGTAGTAAAGAACGATTAGGAAGATGGATATGATTTTTACACTTGTGAAAGACAATCATGAACAAACCGTACATTTCCTCAATCAACTGATGCATTGGTGGTGTGACGTTTGTTTAATAAACACTGACCATTTAAGGGGTCGATGACAGGACCGCTCTCAGTAGGAAACAGCCGGACAGTGAAACGCTCATCTCCTTCCAGAACATTGTCAGCGAGCGCTCTTATCACAAACGTCTTCATAGACTCAGTCTAGAAAGTATATAAAATATAGCAGACTTCATGAAGAAATGTCCTGCGCAGAACATAAAGCTAAAAGATGGAGGGAGGGTGTTGCTCAATACAATTATTACAGGCTGACTAAATCAATCAATACAAATAATAACGGAACAATCTGTGGAGGGACAGTGACACCACCCCTCACACTGTACCTCAGTGAAGACAAGAGTTCCATTGAACGGCGAGAGGTCATCTCTAGCCTGGTCTTCCAGCTGCCATCTAAGTGTCACTGCTCCTTTGCCTCCCGTACTACGCAGCACTGCTAGTGTCGCCACAGCAGCAGGATCATTCACAATACTTGGCTCACTGACAATAACCTAAGAGGGGATTGAGTAAAATTATTATTTGTGATATTGGAAAAGTTACAGATTACAAAATCCTACTCTGTAGAATAGGTAGTTACAGATAAGATTAGGATAACTGATATTAGAAGGATTTCAGATGATTTTTATGCTTTCTTATTTTTACAGTGGATGAATGCGGAGTGTGGAAAATTAGTTTATGTACCGGTGGACCACAAATGTATTGATAGAGAAACAGACCCTCACCTCCAATTTCTGAAATCCAAATTGTCCTAGAGGTGAGTCGTTGGGTGGAATGCTGATAGTTACAGAGGTCACTTCTCCCAGTCGAGCACCACCAATCACACGCAGTAAATTCACTCTGAAGGTCTCCAAAGTCTCCACCTGTTTGTCATCCACAATGGTGATGGCAATTGTGGCTTCTCTCTATAAATAAGGATGAGGAAACAAGCTTATACTCTGGAAGCTGTGTGAAATGAGCTATGGACAGCCTCACGTCATGGCTAGATGTGATATTAAGGCAGATTAATTTAAAAGAAAATAACAATTTATCCATTTACCTGCCCATCTTGAAAAGTCATGTTTCCAGATGCTGGGCTGAAATCATCAAGGTCAGCAGTGATTGGCTCAGCCTCCCAGTAGATGACCAGTCTTCCAGTTGTACCAGCAAGTCTCACCACTGACAGATGGAGGATGTTGTCTGGTGGTGGTACCTCATATGCCAGCACACTTCCAGTGATATCCTAGATGAGATGTTTAGAAACAATATTTAATAAGGGTTAAATATTATTAGTAATTAATCAAGTAATCAGCTGAGAAGTTGTTTCTGATGAAGCTCTCTAAGTACCAAAGCAGATGTTTGTAAACTGCGTCATAGAAGTAGATTCTCATATCACCATTAAGATAGCATCTCTATCATGTTCATGTTGAAGTCATAGTCACAGAGATTACCCTGTGCTCACCTCAGAAACATTGAGATGCAGAATCCCTCGAGGGTCATCATTCTCCTTGATGGTGACCTCTGCTACTTCCATACCAGGCCTCTTCAGACTGGGCTGCCCTGCTCCCACTGACCCGCTAACTAGCTCCACACTGGTGATATTCACCAGGAAACTCTCTGCTAGCTCTGGGATATCATCCTTAGAAAAAACACATGTACACATACACCAAACAATGGAAAAACATACATGTGAATAAACAGACTCTCTATTTTCCAAACAAATTCATAGTTTCAGTCATATGCTCACTAAATGTATTCATATGGTTACAACTGCCATTAAATGTGCAAATAGCAGTAATCTGGAATTTTGCAAGATTGATACAATGTCCCATTACTGGGAGGTAAAACTGGTCACCACAGGCCCACAAATGTGTCTGCGAGAAAGACTGAGAGAAGAAAGGTAAGAGAGAGGATAGATTATTATTATATAAGTTATTTCTGAATGAATGGAACAGGAGGCTGGCCTACAACTGGCATTTAAAGGCTAGTCTTCAGACAGTCACAGGATGGTTATAGTATTTGTGTTTGTATATTTGTTCTTTATACTTTATGCTTTAAGATTTAAGAAATGTTTCTATTACTCAACACTCTCTCCTTACCGGTAGGATTGTGACATTGACAAGGGCCACAGTAGCACCATTTATCATGATGATGGTTTTATCTGTGGGGGTATAGTCCTGTCCTGCAGTAGCTTGGTTGGATTGGGGCTGGTACAGGGCCGGCCTGGTCTGGTAATTGATTGCCACCTCACCTGAGGAACCCTGCTCCCTCACTATAGAGAGAGTCACATTGACTGGAACCCCTGGGTTGGCAGAAAGGGTGGTAACATGAACCGATGTTAAAACACAGCATAAAGCCCAAGATTTGTCATGTCATGAGAGATGAACACATTAACCTGAATCAGTAAAAATCCCACACAGTTAAGTTAAATATATTTGAAGGCCAGTATTTAGGTAAGTTACTCTACTACTTGGGCTTCTCTGACATCTTGGGCCAACCTCCAATACACAGATTAAGACAAATCCTAAATTACTTCACATCCTGGAAATCAACGCAGATCTCCTTTACAGTAAATCTCAAAGTGCGATTACTGTAATAGCTCCTTCAGAAACCTCATCCAAAAAACATGAAAGACTGGTATTCATCCAACCAGCTAAACTTGCAGCAACATTTTCAAGAACAAAGAGAAAACAAGATTGATGGATATCTTCGAATAGGTTGGCAATAATGTAAATTAATTAGAGGAAATGAGGCTCCTCTTTACAATCCAGTAAAAACACAAATTTACTGAAAAGGAATCAGTCATTCATTAATTTCTTGCAGCAGAAAATCTTACTTTGTGGTTCCTCTGTTAATGTAAACTGGGAGCCCAGATGCCATCCAATCACACCATAGGGAGAACCATTTGGTAGGATGGTGAGCAGAGCTTGAGCCCGCTGCTTGTCAATGACTGCAGCCTGTCGTAGGTCCTGCAGCCCCACAGTGGTGACATCCATGAGGGTGATAGTGACACTCTCTCTCAGCTCTGGGATACCATCTGCTATCACAGTCAGTGAGATGATGGCGACCAACTGGCCCTCTGAAAACGTTACCTATGATATAAAATAAATTTTAACTCAAGTCCACAAATTGATGTTTCATTACACTTGCAATTGTTAATTTTGGTAAGATTTTAATTTTTAAAGATGTTGTCAATACATACAGGAACTTGTTTTAGTATGATACGAGGGCAAGGTTTACTCACCACTCCTGAAGTGGGGTAAATGTCTGCCAGACTGCCATTGGCAGCCCAGTGAACGGTCAGTCTGCCAAAGGTCCCTTTTTTCCTCTCCACGCTGAGAGAAATTTGATTATTTTGCTCCAGCTCCTCTACCTCCATAGATAGAGAACTCTGCAGAGGCAATGACAATACATTTCTATATTAAGGTAGCTTTAAAAATACGCTTGAAAATATTCTGATCGAAGTTACTTAAGGTTTAACATGATGGTAGCTTAACATGACCGTCAAATGCATAAGCTGTCGAATATCAAGGTAAATCTGCTTACCTGAGAAAAGCCGATGACTCCATGGGCATCATCATTGGTTGGGACAATGACAGTCACCTGACCACCAAATCCAATCTCAGCCCCACCCTTAGGATTCCTTAGGTTGACCTGGAAGTACTCCTGCTCCTCGGGGATGTCATCATCTCTGATGTTCACAGCTATCTCTAGCTCACTGTCACCTGGTGCAAAGTGCAACTCCCCAAAACTGAATGTGACGTAATAAAGAAAACACAACGTGCATTATTCAACTTTCTTTGGGTCTTATTTGTCCTTGAGCAGCATTTGCTTTTCTGAGCAAAAAATGTCTGTCTGTGACTGTGAAATATTTGGGTACCTGGGTATGAAATCAGACTGATTGGAGACAGAAGTAAATTCATAAACAGTGGAGCTATTCTCCTCAGAAGAAGCCAAGAGGGTCTTGGTGGTGTTGAGGGACGGGACCACGAAAGAGAGAAAGCTAACGGCTGGAGGGGCCTTCAGGACCATGGCGAGCAGCTTGACATCAGACCTCCAGGAGTAGAGTGATGAGCTATTTCTCCCAGCTAGCAGTACATAGGCTATAAGGAAGAAACCAATTTAATCAGGATGTCTGGTCAATTGACTTTAATTGTACAGCCTACAAACACAACAAAATAAAAATGATAAAAGTAATCTTTACAAACAAAGAAGTTTATGACATTTGTACTTACTGATCCCAGAAGGAGCAGTGAAGGGGTGAACAGAGGTGAGGCCTGGGTGAGGAATGGACTGAGAAAGCTGTGGTGAAGCTTGCCCGGAGCTCCACTGTAACACCTGACATAATGGAGAGAGCCCTGGAGAAAGATACAGGAATGTACAGAGACACACAGGGATTAAGGTTCTTTCATGCTAGAATACCATGTTTATGTAAAGTAAGGACTGGTCTGTCTGACTGACACACCCAAGACTGACAAATTACAACCTCTGAGTCTGTCTGTGGCTCTGCTGTGCTCCACACTGAGGCCTTTCCCGTATACCCACAACAGGTCTGAACCAAGAAAGCTCACCACTGTTGCAGACTCAGAGGGATTATGTCTCATCAAAATATACAGAGCGTAGTATAAATATATGATCTGGCCTACATTGTGAATTTTGTCATTTTAGTTGACAGCAGAGCAAGGCAGTTTTGTCTATAACAAACACACAGTTTCTGTGTGCCTTCTAAAGTATCACCAATTTGTTTGTACTATCCTAACCAACATCTAACCACTGCAAAATCCACAAAAAAATAAACTGAGTACAACCACAGAAAATAGCATCTCATTATTGCAAAAACACAACCATTCTCTTAGCCAGTGGTGAACAAATTACTCAGACTTTTAACTTAAGTAAAAGTAGCAATACCACAGTGTAGAAATCATTTTTTAATATGTAATCACTGCACCACAATCTTTTGAAAAAACAGGATCATAATAATTAAAAGAATTATAATAATTTAACAATTTTGCTTGTTCACTAATGTTTAAATACAAAGAGATTAAGAGTAGTTATTTCAATAAAAATAACAGTGTTCATTAATGTTATGTGGCATTAAAGCAAAACAGGTCACCTTCAATAACAACCAACAGGAGAGTGTCCTCTGCTCTTGTGTTGATTGTCTCCACCTGAATGGCTCTGCCGGAGAGTTGGAGAGGCTGTGGATTCTGAAATCTTCCATTGGTCCACTGAAGCAGGAGGCAGCTGACATTCTGTTTGTCTATGGACACCAACAGGTAGGGAACAGCTGCACGAGTGAATGGAGTTACACTGAGGATATTCTGTTGGAAGTCAAGAGTCTGGAGGAGGGAGAAGGAGCCTCCAGTCCAAACAAAAATCTGTAGCATGGAACAAACAAAATCACAAAACTTGAGTCATTTAAGGCTTGAAATTGCTCCTATTTTTAATGATCTTGACATAACTCACAGCAGTTAAAGATATTTCTAATGGTGGAAAGGTCACCTGGCTTGATGCTATTAGATAATCTCTGCCTTCAGTGGAGAAGTGCGTCACATCCAGAGCTTCAACACCTAAAGTTTGTTCCTTAAAAGAAATCAGATTGCCTCAAATCACACAGAGATAATACAAGACAACACAGTACAAAAATGTGATGATAATGTTGTACCATGGTTGGGTTTATACTAACCAATGTGACATTGAGGTCCTTATGCAATTTGAAGATACTGAGGTTGGCAGCAGGGGAGAAAGGAGGGCCACTGTGTGTGATGCCTATGTAGGTAGAACCATTCACTGCAAACCCAACACAAGAGTTTGGGTTCTGAATCATAACCGACTGTAATGACCAAAAGACAAAAAGAGAGATTTTTGTGACTTTAAATTTGGTAATTTTTTGGGCGCAATGCTAATTCAATTAGTACTGTATTTAACTCTGAAGTATATATGATTAGAGTATGGACATCATGTTAGCCTACCTCTACTGGCACAAAAACACCCTGCCACCGATATACAGTGGCCAAGGTCTGGAATGATCCAACAATGGGCCTCCTATCCAGCCTCATAGCCAGGAAGGAAGGCCCTTTAGAAAGGGAGCACCAAGCAGAGGTGGGATTGTCTTTAAAGCTCTGGTACACACCCATCACTAAGATTTGACCCTCTAGAAGAAAAAAGGACAAAAATGAATCACAGTTGCATTTCTTTTTGGAAGGAAAGAGGGAGTAAAGGAAAAACAGAAGAAAAGAGGAGGGACTTTACGAGTGTTTAGGAGGTTGGGGTGACCTAGAATTGAAACTTTTATTGGTCTCACCAGAGGCAAAAGCTGTGTCAGACTGCGTCTCCCATTCCACACTGACAGCTGACTCCAGACCATTACTCCGAGACACGGTGAGGAAGACTGGTCTGCCACCTTCATCAGCAACCACTTTTGTGTTAGTTCTGTACAGAAAACACAAATTTAATAAGTCTACATACAGTTAATGTGTTTTTGCACGAGTACGGTTGTGTGTTGTACGTTGTACGGTTCCTTCTTTATTTGTATACATTTTCACAGCTTCATTATATATACATTATATACTGCAAGTGTTAATGATATTCAAATTTTCGGATCCTTTTGGTGCAGCTGTATTCAGACCTGTTGATAGTAGGTCCAATGCGGAACAAGCCAGAGGGAGCCAAGTTCTCCAGGACAGTGATGAGAGTTTGGAGTTGGTTACCCAGCCGTGCGCCTCCTGTTGGGTTAGACAGGGTCACTGTGAAGGTTTCATTCACTTCAGGCTCAGCATCCAGCACTGCCCAGATTTCCAGCATCTGAAACAACACAGATGAGACTAAAGAACTTCTGATAAATCAAAAAATGTGCTGTTAGCCTCTCCCAACTCTCCCTCACCTTAAATCTGACTCCATCCTCCAGTACCACAAATCCTTGTGCTGGCATCAAATCGCCCTCTGCTAGACTGCCATTCACATCAGTGATGGTAAACTGAACAGTTACAGTGCCAAATGTGCCTTCCTTAGGGTTCCGAACCACATACAGGGAGGCCACACTCTCAATCAGCCCGGACACAGATGTGGGCTCCTTCAATAAGAAATGTTTGCTGGTGTTAAAGGAAATGACACCATGCCCATCGTCACTGGCCAGGATATTCACAGTTGCTGTAAGAAAACAGAAATATATAGTTTAGCAAAGTAATATCATAGTCACATTCAGTATGGGTAGATGAGTATAAATCAGCTCTCATTTCTTTTAAACCTAACAGTAATTTCATAATACTAATACTAATAATTGTGTGAAGGAAAGGGACATAACACTAAAATTGTGGTCTCTACCGCCACATTAAACTGTTTTCAGTGCAACATGAATGCAGTCAAGTAAGTAAATTGTACACAACAAGGTGTCCTTATGTAACCTGATGTGATGTAAATAACAGATTCTGTTGTTTTCATATATTACTTACTACAGAATATAAGTTAAGAACAACATGAGGAAAATGTACTGTTACTATGGTTACCTACAGTTAATTTAACTGTTCACTGGAACGATGTTTAATGTGTCCTGATATAGGATTTAAGAAATCCTATAAAACCCGCCAGCCTATCAGAAACAAGTATTTTCTATGGCTCTTTTACCTGTGGTATTGGTGCCCAGTTCCAGCCCAGGTGAAGGGCTGGACAGTATGAGCTGGAATCTCTCAGCTCCCTCTGGAATGACGTCATCGATGATCTGAACTTCTACAAACTTATGTCTTTCTCCAGCCACAAAATGAAGCATCTGGGTGGACAGAGGGGATTTCAGTTTTAAAATGTCACGCTACTACATGTCTGTTAAGACTCTCAGTCAACGTGGTCAGGGTATGTCCCACAGGTCTAAGTGTAGGGCAACTGGATTTGCTTTAGATTCTTGAAGACATTTCGGCTCTTATCCAAAAAGCTTCTTCAGTTCATCTTCTTCAGAACTGAGGAGTCCTTTTGGCGAAACATCTTCAAGAATCTAAAGCAAGTCCAGTTACCCTTGACTTAGCCCTTCTAGATATGATATGATGTATAAGTATGCAAGTGTGGCTTTTTGGATTTTGTGTGTAATGTTTTAATCCTGTGTATGGCTGACCGTTTCATTGATACTGTAGTCCAGCCCCTGTTGAGCTTCAAGGTTCTGAGCATAGAAGTGAAGAGAGACATTTCCATACGTCCCTTTGTTCCTGTAGGCCACAAGAGTCAGTGCCCCCATTGTTTCATTCACTTCAAATCTGGAAAAGAAAAATATTTTTAATTAATCATGTGCAAATGTACTTAAGAAATGTGTTATTTGTGGTTGCGTTTCTTACATGGTATTTGTCCATGCAATGACTCCTCTAATTCCATCATTAGCAGCGATGCTAACCTCTGCCACCAAGCCCTGGGTGTCTGGAGACAGTACAACATACAAAAAGAAAACACATGATGACCTTTAGAGTGTCAATTGTTTATAATAACTGTTAGCGTCAGTGCTGACTTCAGGGCTGTAACTACATTACAAGCAACAACAGCAAGATGTGCAAGGAAACTGTAGAGGATCTAATTGCTGTCATGGCACATTTGAGCGAAGTATTACAGCTAAGAAGCGTCTCCTGTAAGTGGCTTGGGTGGCTGAGCAGCCAAGTCTTTTGGGTGGACTGATTTATGACCCCCTGAATAGTATTCTCCCGTTCACTTTATGGCCAAGACACTGGGAGGCCAGCTACGGGTTTAGTTTGGCTTTCTCGCTCCTCACCACACAGTGCTACTCGGCTCCCACCAAATCCCCAGGCTTCCTCAATCATGGAAAGCATCAATCTCGCAATCCAAGCCACATAATAACTGCTGCCAAATGAGCGGCCATGTGTTTACTGTGTGTCTCCACGCAGAGGGCAGATAGTATTCTGGGAGCCTCCAAGTGCTGCTCTGCCTGCAGTGTTCTGTCTACTCATCACTTTCTAAAGTTACTCATTCATAGATTGGACTGTGGTTTGGATTATGCAAAAGCAGTAGCAGTAACTACCAAGCTCTTTCATGGTGTATTTTGACAGTCAACTACAATTTTGTAGTTTAATGTACCGTATAGGAATATTGTACATCAAACTACATAACACTTATTTTATGCAAAGCTACTGAACATATGGATGTGTATTTTACCTGGTAATGTGCAATACACAACCTCTACTCATCAAACAGAGCAAATGGTGAGAAATTATAGAAAGAAAAAAAGGAAAGTGATTTTATGAAATAGTTATCAAATCCATAACTATGAAACATGCAAAATATATCAGAAAAAAATTGAACAAACAAAGCAACAAGATGTTTATTGTTCATGTAATTTGACACTGTAATAGAACAACTATCTATGATGGTGATAAAAAAAAAAAAGTTCAGTAATGACTCTAAGCCACTAAATTGCTCCATACCTATTTGGGGAACAGTAGCAAGGATTGTGATGAGTACTGCTGATGTTATGTTGACCAGGAAGAACTCCTGCAACTCTGGAATGTCGTCCTAATAAAACAATGGAAATGAAAAGCTTTAAATTCCACATTAAAACAAATCAAAGGTAGCTTGCATCGGAGATCAAACATATATATATACATATATTATCTTGTTGAAACAAGTTGATGTTGCAACCCCTAAAATGATGCAGGTACAACTTGTAGCAATCAAAAAGAAGAAAATAAACCTAAAAAGCGATGAAGCAGTGAAATGATAAACCACGCCACAATCTAACCTATCAGTTTAGGTATCATAGACAGACAAATGAAACAATGGAAGACAGCCATGGTCTTTACCTCCAGTATGGTGACTGGGATGGCGACAGAAGTCTGTCCCTCCTGAAGGATTACAGAACCAGTACCAGAGATAAAATCTTGTCCCGGGTCAGCGAGTGCACCCTCTACCTGGGACAGGTCTTGTAGAGAACCTCTTATAATCTCATAGGTGATATTCACGGCTCCTGTACATGAAAGTGTAAGTATAGTATCAGTTACAAGGTAAATGATAACAGTGAAAATATACTTAACAAAGTAAAGCATTTAACAAATGGAAATACTCAATTAAAAGGGAACCCATTCATTTAGTCCACATTTCTTGTGTTCATTATTGGCCCACTGACCTGAAGCTCCAAACTGTCTATTGACGTATATGTTTATAGTTCCGTCCTGTTCCTCTGTGGTCACCTTAAGGGATGATGGGGCAATGGTCAGCAGCCCATAGGGCTGATCACTGATGTCCACAGTAAGCACCGCCTCACTACCCTGAACATCCAGAGCAGCATGGCCTGTCACCACAACACCTGTTTGAATGACAGGGGAATGTTAATCTGTTTAAGAAATCTGACCAGGGTTATTTTGAGGTGTTTGTGGTTTCTTCACAAAGATTTCATGCAAAATGATCAACCACAAAGACACTGAGAGCAGATGTGTTACCTGATGTTTGTATGTTGGACAAGGAAACTTTGTATTGATCTTTGTTCTCTGGTGTGGCATCATCAAGAAGCTGCAGGACTATGGTCTCATTTAGTTTTTGCTGTAGGAGACACACCCCAAATACAAAATTACTGCTGGAGATACCAAATTACAGCTGTACTATTTAAATGTAATCTTTTTTGGTTGATTCTATAAGCGTGATACCTTCAACCAACAATAACAACATCCTGATTTGTCTGTTTCACAATTCTGTGCTATACATGTGTTAAACTATGATCCCCCAATTAACTATTCAAATGTTCTCCGTTAAGTATATACCTCAGTAAAGAAAAGTGTTCCTGAGGTTTGCGTGAAGGTCCGTCGTACAAGAGGCCCTTGTACAATCCAGTCCACAGTGACATTACCCAGACCCGGAGCTGTTCTCAACACTAATAAGGACAGCTTCTCACCTGCAATATGAAATATAATACAGTCAGCCCTAACCGTTAATACAAAGGCAAGAGTAATTGGAAGTATCGGGTCTTATTTCACCCTATTTCTTGACCCTGCAGATGCTGCAGTACATAAGTCCTTCCTCAGCTTTAAATCAGTCTGAAATCAACATTTGACCAATGTGAATTGTTTTTCTTTTATTGTAGATGCACGCAAAGGCAACTCAAGGTGTCTAATTGTATATAATCTACTCAGGTAGACTTAAACCGCTCATGCATACATAATGTCAAGATAATGACAGACAACCACAGGGCCTACCTGTTGCTGCATACTGACATTACTATAAGTACATTTCCTAGTGATTGCACTCATAAATAATTCGGATAGATCTCTAGTGACAAGGAAAGAGGAAAGTGTTTGGATTGTAATGTATGGGGGTGACACTGTGCTTAGAGATGCAGTATATACCATAGTCTAAATATTTACTTGCAAATCATCGAAAATAGCTACCCACCTTCTCTGGCAATGACAGAACGTGAGCCTGGATGGAATCCTACTATCCCAGCCACATTATCGTTAGCTAATATCACTATGGTTACAGTGTCAGAGCTGGGCAAGATTCGACTTCCTCCCTCCGTATTAACAAGACCAATCATGAGGCTCTCGTTGTCCTCTGGTTCAATATCATCTCTGATTACTATCTGTATTGTTTTCTTCAGAACACCTGCAGGCAGAGAGGATAAAATACATGCAACATTGTTTTGTGCACATGCTAATGTTCTTTTAATTTTCCTCACCATTAACGTCATGTCAAGAACCCCAAGATACTGTAGACCAATGATGACTGTTTAATAGGACTTTGTCCCAAATAATTAATTCTGAAAAGATGTTGGTTTTTATATAATTCTAGATAGAGATTCAAAAAACTACATACTATTGCTAATCAGCAAGTGATACACATACCATCAAAGACCAGAGTTCCTCCCGTCCCAGTGAAGTCAGAATCTGGTGTGGCCTTTCCTCCAACAAACCTCCACTCTATGGTGGCTTTGCCCAGATTCCCTCCTCTTCTCTCTATAACCAGCGGCACCACAACCATAGGCTCTTCTCGAACCTCTAGATAGAGCCCCTCGTTAGTGCTGTTGGGACTGAGGCTGTATATCAAAAATACACCAAAAGCATCTCCATTCATTCCTATAGTGACGACGGCTTTGTCTGGCTGGCCAATTGAGGGCAGGTTCTTCGGAGCCACAGTCAGATTTATCAGCTCTACCTTCAAACAATAAATAACAAAATGTTTTGTTATAGAGTTTGCCATAGAGCTCAGTTGACAGCTAAAATAGAATGCATGTAAAACAAATAAAACCATAAAAACCAAAGAGCAATATATATATGATTGGGTTTTACCTTTAAGATCTGTATGGAAAAGCTCTCATCCATTTCAGGGAATGTATCACTCAAGATTGGGACTGTGAGGTTGGCCACCCCTGACCCATCGTCCATGAAGGCACTTTGAGCTGTCACAGGGGTGTAATCATTCCCTGCCACAGCCTGGGCACTGAACAGGACAGCAGCTGCAGTGACGTTTTTTACGTAAGTCATAACCTGAGATTTAGAGGTCAGTTGGTCAGCCCCTGAAATCACCCAAGTGCAGGATGGTGGGGTCACATCTGATGACAGAGAGAAGGCCTGGCAGGCATGCTCTCTCAGACAAGCAGCAGCACATGCAACCAGGGGGTCTTTCTGACCAGTGATGTTAAAGTTCCAAAGGGGGGTAGTGGATGGAACGCCCGATTTTGGGAGGTTATAGTACATTAGCAGGTTCTGGCCATCAGTCTGAGCCAAGCCAACAATGTCAATATCAGAGGTGCTGTACATGATCTCCAAGCGACCAAAGTTACCATCTCTGGAATAAAGGAAAACGGGAAGGAAATGTATGAGTATGAGTACACAAATAAAACCCTTATTCCAGAAGTAAACAATAATTAAAAGTACCTCCTGCGGACAGAAATACTGGCTCTATAAACTCCCTCCAGTGGCTCCTGAACGCGGTAAATAGACTGTTGAAAGTAGACTGTCCCATATGGGTTGTCATTAGCAGGCACTATAATGTTAACATATGTATCAGCTCCAAGGTTTCCTCCATTACTGGCACCAGTAAGCTCCACCTTAATTATCTAGAAAATGCAGAAAGAGTGTATTATAAAAACACTGCAACTAAAATTATGTAAAATATATTATCTTTTCACATAACTCTCAGAGGCATTTTCATTGTATGCGTCTTACCTCAGTGATTTCTGGTACATCGTCAGCTAAAATCTCCACTCGGAGCGTCATCATGGTCTCTCCAGGAGCAAATTTCACTTCTCCCGATGTGGGTCTAATGTCCCCCACTGCTAGTTTACCATTGACAGTGGCCTGCCACTGGACTACCACTGTGCCAATAGTACCAGCATTTCGCACTATAGGCAACGTGACCTCAATGGAATTAGATCCTGGTTCCTCTATGGTAACTGGAACAGCTTGGAAGACTAGGTAGAAATAAAATCAAGTGAAGATCTCGCTTAACAATGAGAAAATGTCCTAAATAAGATAAATTGAATTATAAATTTCATATAAAATAAGATTGAAACATATCCTGGAAAATGCCTACTAACCAAAGGCACCAAAAGGGTCATCAGAAGGCAGTATGGTGATGATGGCACGTGTGGGCTCCCCCAAGAGAGCTCCTCCCGTAGTTTGGTTGACCAGCTCGATGAGAAAGGTCTCCTCCAACTCAGGGACCATATCATTGATGACATAGATGGGTACAGATTTACTGGACTCCCCTTCTAGGAGGACCACATCAGTGGAGGCTACGCTGTAGTCTTCACCTATAGGATTACACACATGCACATATATATGGACATGGCCTGCCTGCTCACACACCAATCACAAAGGGAACGATTTAAATCTATACTCCACGGCCAACACTTACTGACTCTGGCGGTCAAAGGCACTGCTCTGAACTTGACAGATACGTCAGCAAAAATACCCCCAGTACGTGTAACATTTATTATGGGCCCAACGTAGTGCTCAGCTACACTAACAGCAGAAGCTGACAGCTGAAGGACTCCAAAAGCATCGTCGCTGGCCTCCAGTATCACCTGGGCTACAACATCAGTGCTGGGGCCCAGAGAAGGGGAATTGGTAACTGGAAGGAAAAGTAAGATGATATTTCATCAGTTTAGTGTATTATGGTTGAAGTAACATTATATATTTGTAGGTGTGTCAGTAGCTTACTGAGCCTCTCCTGCTCTCCTTTGATGAGTTGAACGCTGATCAACTTCACAAACACTGACTCGTCTCTTTCTGGATCCACATCATCGAGCACTCGAAAGGTGATGTTGGCTCTACTCTGATTGGCCAAGAACACAACAGAATCCAGGAGAGGAACAAAATCCCGCCCCTCAGTGGCTCGACCCACCCCAGGGGTCCTGTAGGGTTCCGGATCTGCCTCATTCAGTGTCCCATATGTGACTCGCACCTAGACAATTCAAATTGGGAAAAAAGAATAGGATTTAGTACATCCACCACATGTTGGAATCCGTTTTTTTGGTTTATTTCATCATCAAAAATCTAAGAAATTGAACCACAAGTGACTTTAATTTCTATACTTCCTATTATTATATTTCTAAACCTTGTACAGGTAGACACACCTGACCCATCAGGCCACTCTGTCGCAGGATGGTGAGGGAGACAGTTGAGTCAGCTTCAGGAATACGCACAGACTTTGATGCATTAGCGAATAGAAAAACACCATATGGATCATCGCTGGCGAGCACAGTCAGAGTAGCAGATGTCTCAGCACCCAGACGACCGAGGGAGACGTTAAACAAGGACACGGTGAAATTCTTGTCCAACTCAGGAATCCCATCCTGGGCCACATTGATGATAATGTTGTGCAATTTCTGACCTACACCGAAGGTGATGTTCCCAAACCTGCTGATGAGCTCCCCCACAGAGCTGGGATCAGCTTCCCAGTACACAGTTACATTAGAGAGGTCACCGAAGGACCGATATACCTGTGAGAGAACAAAAAGAAAACATAGCATTATGATGAACAATACTTGACCAAACAGTGTATGTAAAAAGTGTGACTAACTTTTTCTAAGAGTAGTATTAACATCCTGACTTGCTAATGCAAACAAGGACATATCCATCTCCTTGAGCCTCACTGGGAATATCCTAATGTTACTAAGCATGTCACTGTTATGTAACTGTGAATAACACTGACCTGCAGGACCACAGAGCTGCGGCCGCCCTCAGGTTCTGTCCCATTGACAGAAAGGGATTCAGGACTGAACTGAAACACTCCATGGGCATCATCAGAAGCAGCGATGGTCACTGTGATACGGGACGCAACTCCCAAGTTGGCTGCACATGAAACACCAGATATGACCCTGTGTTACTTGTTAGTAATACATTTTGGATGCATTTTTAAGGGTTTCGGTTTGAAGTAAATGAAAAGTACCCAGTGAGTAGAGAAGAGGGAATGGAAATGTGACAATAATTTGTTACATATCATTTGTCACTAATCAAGCCAGTGATTGGGTAGAAATAGTCCAATAATAATACACACCTTCTTACCACTAAATAAAGTGATTTAATGGTCAAAAGCAACAGAATGACATTAAAATTGCAGCTTCATACAATGTGTGGAGGTTATTTCAGAATAGGTGACAGCAGCCCAAACTTAGTGTAGAACACTGGGGTCTATGACACTTACCCCTACTGCCTGAGAAAGGCTATTTGCTTTTCCCACATCACTCTCCTTGGGTACTTCTCAGAGAGGTCACAGTACAAAGTAAATACCACACACTTATGCACACATGCATGTGCTTGAACACACCTACAGATGTGTCCACGTGTATATGCACTTAAGTCAGAGCTGAAAGATACTGATGAAGCGTTAGGGGTGAGTACTATGTCTGAGAAAACAGACACAAGAAGTAGTTTGGGGGAGTAAAGGAGGGAGATACTTACCATGGTGGTGATAGGATGGGAGTAGGAAGTCAGAGTCACTTTCCCCACTACCACTTCCTTCACTACGCAGAAAATTATCCACTGATGGATCACACACGAGGATCAAACAAGTGTCACACCAGGTTAGAATCACATCAGGAGAGTAGAGATCAAAGGGCAAATAGGAAGGATAGATTGTCACTTAGGTAGGTGGGTATGGAGAAGCACACAAGAGCACAGCACACAAAATACACAAAACAGTAGGGCAGAATAAATAAAGCATCAGTTCAGCTCTAAGATAGGTAAGGACAGGTTTCTAATTAAAATGTATTGAATTAAAAAAGTAGTTCTTAGGCAGAAATATATCAGAATGTGACAATACAAACAGTATCTTGAGTTTTACCATTGTGATTTTGGACTCAAATTTCTCACCTCCTCCATCAGCATTGTAGAGCTCCACTCTAAAAATTTTGTCCAACTCAGGGACAGGATTGTCTATGATGGTCACAGTGATGAACTTTAATCTCTCCCCTGGAAGAAAGTCCAGCATGCCCTCTGAGTCCTGCCGGTGGACCACAGAGAATCAGGAAAATTATATTCTCTCTTCATCTGCTTATTAGTTTATCGATATGTCATCGGCATGTATGCATCATTAAGATTAAAGACTTTAGTGGAAAGTAACCTGGTAGTCTTCAGGGCTGGACGCTGTGAAGGGGGTTGTCCTGTATCCGACCATGACCCTTCCCAAAAGGCCTTGGGCCCTGGCCACCAGCAGACGGACTTGTCCATCTTCCTCTTGAACAGTAATGTGGGCAGGTTCTAACTCTGGAGAGATCAATCCCTGCCCTGGAGGACTGGGCTGAAACTGCAGCAAGCCTGGATTAAGGAAAGGAATATTGCACATCATAGGGACAAGGAGAGAATTTAGATTTTGTGCTAAGCCAATGAGCCACTTGTGCCAACATAATCTCATATGGATCACTTGTTAAAAACAGTAACATTGAAAGTACAACAGTACTGTTTTATGAGCATGTGAGTAAATACCATAGGGGTGGTCACTAGCTGTGACAGTGACACTGTTAACAGAGTTATTTGGGTCGATGCTTGCACCACTGGTGGGGGTGGAGCCTGGCTTCCCGTCACCGGACTCTGCTGACACCAGTGTGATCTGAAAGGACTCTGCCAGCTCTGGGAGGTTATCATTGAAAACCAACAGGTTCAGTACCTAACAGAAAGATGTTAATATAAATATAATAAAGTTAATAATATTACTTTTTTTACGTGCCACAAGCATAAAGTATAAGCTTATCAGCTGACACCTGTTGACTCATCAGTAAATTCACAAACAACCAACCACTAGGTGGGGCTGGTTGTCTAAAAACATTGCATTTGTGTGACTACAACTGGACATACAGTATTTATTTGAAATCAATATGCCGATGTGTAAATACAGTGCACACTAGGTACACCACACTTGTTCTTTCACTGAGTGAGGGTGCTGCTCTACGTGACCCTGGATTAACTCAAAGGGGCTTTCCCCAGCTCATATAAGATCACATTAATACAGGTCCAACCATTGAGTCACTCTCACACACACACACACACACACACACACACACACAGTACACACACCTCAGAGAGCTGTCCAGGCAAGAAAAGCACAGCTCCAGTGGCATTAACAAAATCCTGATGGGCTGGCGTCTTATTGTTCAAGCTATCCAGTTGGGTAACAGTGTAGTTGACAAAAACATGGTCCAGAGATCCCCGCATACGCTCAATCACACAAGAGATAGTGGAGCCCTCCTCAGTGGTCTATGAGGACAAACAAGGGAATAAAAATGTAAACTCATTCTAAACCCATGGAGGAAATAATAAATACTGAATGCATCCAACTGTAGTCATTTAGTTTGTAATGGTTAAATGAGCCTGCCTTACTAATTCCATCACAGTAATAATGTGATTTAGAGAGGAAGCACCTGATAGCCCACATGCCACTACATATATTTATCCCCAAAGGATCTAGGATATAAAGAAGATCCTGTAGTTCTGATGGAATGCCATCCCCAGGCCTGCCACCTGCTGTGCTGATGGAAACGAGGAACTAGATCTCCCTCTTCCAGTGCTGGAACTCCTGATCCACTTCTACAGGAATGCTTTGACTGGCAGACCTGCTGCAGCCTCACCAGCTGTCGCTCTACCTGAGAGGAGCCAACATGAGAGCCCACGCATCCAATCCGACTAAAAACTGAGATCATGCTCTCCCTGCAGCCAGGCATGAAGACTGATGAAATATGCAGCAGGACAGGGACTGACAAACCAGTCAGTTTACATTACATGTATTTCTATGCATGTTTTCTCCTTAGACACAACTGAGTGATGACATTGACAAATGCTACTGTAATAGCGGTCATGTGCACTCAGTATTCAGAAGATTGTTACATTTGTTGACTACCAGTAAAAAATGTGTCTGTGGTAATTGCAGTGTTTGTGAGGTGCTTATAGATGCTCATACCAGGGAAAATGTTCCACTAGATGCAACTAACTAAATACTGTGCACTTACATCAGGTATACAGGCACCGGTGAATCCAAAGAGCCCGTTGGCATTGTCACTCTTCATGACTCGCAAAATGGCAGTGGGTCTGGGGAAAGGGAGGCGGGCTCCACCATGAACTGCTACTAACTGTAGATAGAACACCTCCTCTCCCTCCTCGTCATTATCATCCCTGACCTCCACCACAAACGACTTCTGCCTCTCCTCCTGTCGGTACCGCAGATAACCCGAGATGTTACGCAGGTCTGTTTTAGCAGGCTGTGCGTGGAGCTCATGGATCTGGCTGCGGTTCAGCTTAGTCCGGTACAAGCGAACATCCTGGAGAAGGCCTGTGTACTGCTGTTTTCCATCAGGATCTGACCCAATAAACACTGTCGCAGGTCCTGGAGGAGAAATACAGAGAAAAAAACAACACATAATATTTTATAAAGCAAAAGGCCAAAATTGCAGCAAAAGTAGGAAATGGTTGGATACAAAAGTAAAACAAATCACTATCATTGCCTCAAACACAATGTACAGGATATAATATGACAGATGTGATTTTGATGTTGACAAAAAGGAAAGATTGACATTAACTGTGAATACACAAACTGTAACTCATATAGATCCATGCATGTCAAATACGATCATTGTGTGTTGAGCATGTTTCAATGTACCTTTTGAGGCTTCAAAGCTGCAGGACCCATTATATGGTTTATTAAAATACAGATCTTATTGTTCTTAATTCATGAAACTCTCACATTTGCTAAATAACTTTCTTTGACTCACTCTGAGATAATAGCAACTGAATATAAATTGCATAATTTTCACACTGATTTTTGAGACTTTTTAGACAAGGGTCAATGTAATTGTTAAAGGTGGAACAAATTTGGTTGTTGTGTTGCAGTGTATCGGGACCACAAACAGACTCTTGATTAAGGCCACCAAATGCCTAGGTTCAGCTCTTTCTCATTTCTCATTTATATATTTACACCTGCTGTGTCTATATCACTAACTCTACTTGTACAAAATGGGACAAATGCAGGAAATCTGCCACAGTGAGCAAGTACAAAGCCCTGACACAAAGCAATTCCTCTGTGGGTTGAGTTACCAGTAGCAGACAATACAACATGACATGATTGATGATTATGTATACATCTACTGTGATTGAAGTTAGTCGAACAGCCATCAGAATATTTCCCCCTTCGGGAGCTTGTGGTCCAGTGCAGGCTGTGACTATTGTCTCCAGTAATTAGAGAGAATAGGAAGAAAAGAATATGTCGGCTGATTCCCTTTAGCAATAACAATATCCAGCAGTGCAGAGGCTAAGTGGTCACTCAAGCATTGCAGAGTCCCAGTAGTCCTGAACAATGAGGAAGTGACTAAGAGGTGGGTACGTGTGTGTGTGTGTGTGTGTGTGTGTGTGTGTGTGTGTGTGTGAATGTGCATGCATTGTGTGTCTGTAAGAAGTTAAGACCTGTTGTCATTCCAAATGTGAACAATAAGATATAAGCTTGAAACTCGCTCCCCAGACAGTCACACACATGAATATACACACAAAGTCACACATGCAGATTCACAAACTCACACCATCAATGACATCATCATTACGAGCACATGAGCATGATATTGGTGCCTTTCTGACACTGACCATGTCGCTCAGACAGCAGTAAACAAAAGAGCCAGCCAATAGTGGTGCCCAAACTAAAGGGGCACTGGCAAACAAAAATGTCATGGGGAACATGAATGAAAGTCATGACAACATGTGCTGAACACAGATAAACTGGAGCTGCAGACACAAGCTGAACATCACAAACAGGGATATTATGGACACTATCTGCTCAACACCTTTGTCACTATGCATTGTTTAGTAAAATAGCTCACCATCAGCGATGCCCTCTCCTTTGATGCTCTTCAGTCCTCCAGGAATAGGGTTCCCATCCAGAAAGAACTCAATAATCCCATCATCAACAGTAATGATTACATGTACCCAGGTATCATTCTCTAAAAATTTCATAGCAGTAGCCCGGGCCACCTGGAGATTGATTGATCCCATTACTGTATAGTACAACATCACCGTGACATGAGACTCATTGGTGTGGACCTTCACTCCATAATATAAGGTCCCATTCCCGGTTCCTTTGCAGACTATGAAGCCGTCAGTGTCTGGTCTGGGCACTAGCCAAGCAGAGAAGGTGAAGTTGCCAACAGCAGCAGGCCCATCTTCATGGGAGATGGTCCCATATGCTCCTGGAAGCCCAGAGAAAAACCATGTGTCTGTGGCTGAGTGGTGTCGCCTGGCATGAGGCCTAAGCTCAACCTTGTCTGGGAAGGAGGCTAGAAGGAGCAGGTCATCCATCAGAGGAAGGCCCTCTGGGAAGAGGCCAGAAACAATCTCCCAGGCAACCTGCACATCACCAAAAGTACCCTGCTGTCGGAGGATGGTGAAGGAAGTGACATCAGCCATATCATCCACTGTGAGTACATCTTCAGCTACTTCTTGGTCCAGGTTGCTGTCATTGATGGCAAAGACACCAAATGGATCGTCATTGAAAGGGATGAGAACCGAGGCATTCAGAGAAGTGTTGGCTAGTCGTCCACCCATCCCCGGGTAACCACCTTAAAGAAATTATAGACAAGAGCTGAAGGCTTTTCAAGACAAAATCATAAATATAACGAATCCCTATCTGTCATTTTTGAGATTTTAAAGCTCATGACTCATAAAATTTCATGGCATGTTTAAACTCAATTACAGTAATTATTTGTCACTGTTATTGTTGCCACATTTCTCTAGTGATCAATTTAAATGTTTACATTGTCTCTCAAATCTGACAAATACTCACTTTTATCTTGAACTCACCAGAGATATTAACCAGCCTGAGGACGAACAACTCATTGAATTCTGGAAGCTTATCTGAGATGGCCTCCAGGACAATAGGCTTGGTCTCTTCCCCTGTAGTGAAGGTGATGGAGCCAGATGTGTTGGTGAACTCCTGGTTTTCATCTAGAGGAGTCACTGAGTCATTGGCAAACAGCTGCCAGAAGACGGTAACATTACCAAAATGGCCTCTTGCTCTCAGGACACTGGGACAAAAGAGAAAAGAGTAATATAACAGAAAATACCCTTTCAAAAAAAGTGTAAAAAGTGTAAATGAGCTTGAAAAGCACCAATATAAAATGCTTTAAGAACTTTCAAATTAAGATGTGTTGCACAAATAAACATGAATTTAATGTTCCTTACTAAACATTATTGGTCTTGCCCTCTTTGACAGGTTTCTCTGTGGCTTCCAGGGAGAAAATCCCATTGGCATCATCATTGGCTTCAATCACCACAGTAGCTGTGACTGCTCCATACACAACGGCATCGCCTGCGTAAACATGCATATTATAAGATTAGATCAGGACCTACCTACTTCAAATCGCCAAATCAGATAGACAGACAAAGAGACTGACACGGATTGCACTGGCCATATTATTATTGTCATGCTAAAATTCATGCAATAGGGGGAGGCTGTCTCATTAACATAGCACACCATTACTATGGTAACCAAGCCCAGGAGGAAAGGGCTTCTTATTCATGAAAAACGAGAGTCCCAAAATAAAGGCGTCTCTCAGCAAAGGAGTTAAAGTGAACAAAGCCATGCCTCAATAAACCACAACCATAATATTTTAATTTTTTATAAAAAAATAAGGAAGAAACAAACAGAGGTATATTTTTCTGAAATAGCACATTCTTCTAGTTGCCAGACTACAAGTATACTGTAACAAGCATACAAATCTGCTCATTATTAAATAGGCAAGGTAAAGAGTTTCAATGTCCCAGAATGAGTTTGATTGGCTTCTAACATGAGGGTTACTGACTTTTAACACAAGCACTATAAAGGACAATCTCCTGGCATAACCCAGAGGCTAACCCTTGCTCGATTCTACTCCATGTCAATCAATAAACAGAGAGAGGCGAGTGGAGTGGCCGGTCTTTGTGTCTTAGAAAGTCTGGAGTCTGGTAATTAAGGTCCTGTTGGGGCCCACTGGTCTTTCACTCCCATCCCTGACACACAATACTGGGATTAGGAGAGCTTTCAGTGTTACCACAGACAATGCTAAATAACCAAGCTACTCTTCTATGTACATATACTGCTATTAAGACAAGAGAGGATAAACAGCGGAGAAGGGGGTTAAGGGGCCTATCTACTATAAACCACATTGAAAAATTAGACAAGCAACTGACTTTCAACTGTTTTAACCAGCTCGGAGGGAATTATATTGTTTTCATTATCTCAAGGGATCAACACATATGAAGATATGACCCTCACCTGAAATAAGCACTGATTTACAGAAGATACCCTAGTAAGATAAAGTACACTAAGTGCTAACCACTTTTTTAAAACGAAGGCCATACTCACCCGTAGCATTGTAGAGAACAATGAAAAAGGGTTCATCAGTCTCTGGTATGTCGTCATCGTCCACAGCCACAGAGATGTTCTTCCTCCATTCACCCACGTCATACACCAGCAATGTGTTATTACTCAGCACGGTGAGGTCACCTGGAGATGCTTGACCGTACTCTACACGGTACATCACCGTGGCAACAAAGTCTGCCCGCCCTGCCCTCAGAACAGTGAAGTTGGCCACTCCCCCTTCCTGTAGCCGCACAGCCAATGGTTCTGAGGAGAGGGCGAGATGTGGCAGGAGAGACAGGAAGGAGAGAGGAGTGAATGACTGTAGCTGTAATATATTAATTTATCATCCAGCCATTCAGCACATCCATCATAAACAGAATCCAGTATTCTTACCAGAAAAGTAAATGGGGTCATCATTCTTATTAATCTGTAAATTGGCATTCAGTATGTTTCCCAGTCTTGCACCACCTGTAGCATTTAGCAGTGTGATGGTGAAATTCTCCATATCCTCTGGGATCTTAAAAAAAATAAGAATTAAAATTCAAACAAGGATATGTAACTCAAATTTGAATTGCATGCATTTTTGAATTTAGTTCATCATTTTACCTCATCAGGTACAGAGAAGAGATTGAGGTTTTTGAGGTACTCCCCTTCCTTGAAAGTGATGTTTCCGCTGAGGGGGCTGACGTCTCCGGAGAGGGCTGGCTCCAAGATCCAGGAAACTGACACTTCTCCGAAGTGACCACTGTTCCTCACTACAGGGTACACCGCTGAAGGAGAATCAGAATAGAATGAAACCTTCCTCAAAGTCTCTTGACATTTTGGTATACAACACAATAATGCTTTTTTCTGGCTCACGACTAAACTTTGTAGTTGTATAGCTCCCATGTCTGCCTGTATGCTAAGAGCAAACACTGGTGATATATTCATCAGAAGCATTTTTTTCTTCCTGTCTTTGGACCAGATGGATCACTGGACTGCATCATCACTGTGTAGGGCCCAAAATTCTTCCTCTACAACCAAAGTACTAGTTTATCTGCCTTAATACATTCTTATGTATTACACAAACATGATACAGGTAACTCTGTTCATGTTTTAATTAACTAGCACATAAAAGTCATTTAAAATACTATACGTCCAGCTCATTTCACATGCAGACAAATGTTCTGTGGTTCACTACAATTAGGTCCATTTTAAGTGTCAAGGAGATACCACTTGACATGGAAAAGTATCACTATTATGTAAAGGACTGCTACTTCAAAGTACCCTGGTTCAGCTCGTCCCCTTTGCTCTCATTGATGGCCACTGTCAGTCCTGATTGGATGAACTCAATGACACCAAAGGGGTCATCGTTCTTCCGCACTGTGACGTTGACCTCCCTGTGGTTGCCTAGGCGACTGGGTGGAGTGCTGTGGCTACTAAGTACCACAGAGTAAGTCTCGTCCAGCTGTATGCACACACGCACAAAAACATACACACAGAAACACAAGCACACACTTTTAATGCAGCAAATACAGGTTTAAAACACATTTCTTATCATCTGAGCAAGTCTTGTTTCAGTAACAAACATGTACCACTGTCTTACTGGGAAGACATTAATTTGTAGTGAATGAAATGGTTATTATATAAACTTTAAAGGTCAACATTGAATTCTTACCTCAGGCACCCCATCAGGTGTTGCCACCAGTGCCACCACCACCTCTCTTTCCCCGGGTTTAAACTCCAGGATGCCTGTGGCACCGTAGAATTCAGTGCTGCCTGAAGGCACCACAGCATATCGCACAAGCTGTTTCAGCAGCTGTCCCTGGGCTCTGACTACGTGCAGCACCACAGCTTCACCCTCCTGGGTACGTTTAATGTTTACAGATGTCATACGAACAGAACCAGAGACAACAGACAAAATAACAATATGTGTTTGAGTGGAATGTAACAACCGCTTCACATTCTTTATAGCTGGTTAGATATTTGGAAATTACAAAAACTAATTTAAATAAAATCTTAAAGTTTTAAGTTGTAGTTTCAAGACTTACATTGATGACCCATGGGCCTCTGGATAATGGGGAGAACTCAAAGACTCCCCCAGGGTCATCGTTTTCCATGATGACAATCTCTCTGCTTGTGAAGCCACTTTTCAGGATCTGGTTGGCAACATTACTCCTGGGACACATACACACAAATACACAGTATTAAATCATAGTAGCAAGTGACCACTTCTGAAACATACCAAAGTCATTACACCCTCCCTAATGACAAGTATACAAGGCACATTACATCAACAAATATTGTGCAGTAGATGAAAACTCTGACATGAAAGTTTCTTGGACTTTTGAACTTCTAAAACATCGAGTGATATCATATGAGAGAAAATCTCAACTTTAATCTTAATTTGGAATGCATTCCTTGCTAATTCATTATTGGCTCCATATGCTGAGATCCTGCTGTTCGGACCACTTTTACTAACAATGTCAATCAACACGGTGTCTGCATCTTTATTGCTCCACAGGGGTGTATGCATGTGTGTGTATGTTGAGAAAATGCGAGCCAAGTAAGCATCACATAACGGGTAAATTAGAGACAAAGACATGACGGAATGAAGCACTCCAAACAAACTCTCCCAGCCAAGGCGCTGCATGCATACAAACACTGACATCTTTAAAAGGGTACACAATCAAGCCTGGCTAAATTAGAGCAAAACACATAAAGAAGATTCTCTATTTACTCCCAACAACCACTCTCCTTTGGGTTCCCGTTTTTCACACAATCGCTGAATCCCCCACCCAGCCCCAGTCCCCCTCATCCCCACATCAACCAAAGACCCCAGAGATCCTGAAGTAGGCCCTTCTCTGAAAAACAAAGTCCTGATTCACACCACACAAAAGGCCCAGGTTCATTCCACTCTCCACTTACCCAAAGTACACTATAAAGCGTGCAGTCTCCACCCTGCGGGGGAGGAGTGGGAGGGAGAGAGAGAGCTACTATTCTCATCAGAACATAGACTAACATATGCACCCAAAACCCCCAAACCACTCCCACAAACACACATCTCCAGAAAACCAAAGGAAGGATGGGATGAGATAGCACCCACTCAGCCTTTCCAATTTCACTGGACTCATTCATCATAAGTTGGCTCTGAAGCATTACACAATATCAGCTTCACACTTTAAACCCCAAAAGATTATTGTATTACAGTCATGTTTATGGGTAGAACAGAAGGGTCTAATATGCCTAGATGATAATTAACAACTGGGTTGGTTAACTCTAACTTTTCACGCAGTTAATGTCCCTACCTATCCAGAGTGAGCAGTAAGGTCTCGTTGACTTCTGGGATATCGTCAGCCATGATAGTGAAGTTGATGTAAGCATCGCTCTGCCCGGAGAGGAAGAGTACAGAGCCACTGAGAGGCTCCAGGTCTTCCGTGGTTATATCCATACGATTGGCTCCAACTGGCTGAAAACTCCAGAACACTACAGCCTGACCATCTGTCCCATCACGCCGCAATGGAAGGCTCACCTGCAGCACCAAACACCATTAAAATAGACCTCCTATACTTACTGTACGCACATACAGAAAACTCACTTTCTGTACACAGACAAGGGGAGTTTTCTGACTAGCAGCATGCTAGTAAGTCACTGATTAGAGACTCTTCCCAATTATGGTATATTATAGATATATGCTGTTTTACGTGATACTGAACTCTGAAAGTCAATGGGAAAAAAAACCATAACAGAACTGATACAATTTACATGTACTACTGCTGAAAACAGAGGTCATATCTTACTGTGCTAGTATTTGTGTCCTCTGGTTCATAAACCACCACGGTGCTGTTACTCGTAAACCCGATTTCCCCATTTGCAATGTCAGGGTTGACAGTCAAGTTCAGGTTTAGAGGTCCCCCAAACCTTGGGCTGTTTGAAGGAATTGGACGGTTGAGGTCCAGCTCCAGTGTATACAACTATGTGAAATAGAAGAAACTACATTGATAGGAGGCTCAAACAGGGTAACATTAGGATATATCTTTGAGAGGAAGTTTTGAAAATAAAGCATGTTACTATAATAAGTATAGCAAAGACACAGCTCTTTCTTCACCATCTTGTCCTTTCTGTTATGTCACTTTTAAAGAAGTGTTGAATGACTCTTCAGTGATCCATTCACTCCCTTTATGTTTGTGCATGTATGTGTTAAAGGGTTCGACTGAATGCATGTGACGTGATTATGGTGCTACAGAAAGTGAAGAGGGATTTTCTTGTACTTTTTGCTACGTGATGTTGTTAGTTTGGACAGTTGGGCAAATCCCATAGAAACATGCCAGATTTGAGTGCCAGTGTCAAACCATTCACACATGCAAATGAGGCACTTCAACTTTGGATGGCAGTGATTTAGCCAGAAGTGCTAACTCAAACAGAAGGAGCACATTTTTGGACATGCAAGCAAAATGTTGACTGAATTACAGTAAAAAAAAAAAATCATAATTAAGAAGTAAAAAAGTCATATCCATCATCCACATATGTGTTGCTTATTTGTTGCTCTGTACCTTGTTCCCAGCATTTTTACCTGTATTAAGAAATGAGCTCCATTCTGCAGAAAGGCATCATTCCTGATTGGCAGTATGACGTGTATCATCTGCTCACGGGCAAACACCACATTAACCGACCTGCTAACATTCAGAACTTGGTCACGGGCCAGTGCTGGGTCTATTGGGCCTGCAGGAATATAGAGGGCGGTGAGGGTCATTGTCACATTTCCCAGTGTACCACCATCTCGCAGGAAATTTAGCGACAGGAAACGGCCCATAGGTTGGCTCTGGATGCTTTGCTCTTTTGCCGGATCAAAACGGAAAAGCCCATAGACATCGTCACTGTCCTGAATGTAGAACACAATCTGGGGGAAGAGCAGAGGAAGATCAGATGAAGATTATCAATAACATACAAAAATCAGCAAAAGAACAATTACAATTACAACAATTAGTTTTATACATTTTGCCTTGGAAAAAAATAAAATGTCATAAGTCTGATTGATTTTTAGGATGTGAGGGGATAACTGCAATGAAGCCCAGATTTATGATCAATTACTTTGGAAGATTTCGTTGTGTATCCTGTTTTTGTGCTGCTAAGACTGTATCTTGGGTCATAAAAAGAAAGCAGAGGTGAGTAACAGAGTGAGGGAAGAAAACAAGTGAGACTGAAAGTAGAAAAACAGAACCCTGAGCTAACTTTAGAGATGCATCCTCTTTAATTAACTCTGCTAAGACTGCTAGAGTAATTTTCATGAGCATTTTAACTGAGGCTCATTCAATTCCCTGAAACCTAAATTTGTCTGATGCATTTTCGCAATAGCTGATTCACAGCTCAGTGTAATGCGTGTGATATATCATTTGCAACATTAATAACAATTAACTCTGATTAACTTGTGCTCCTGCTAAAGCCATTCATTAATTCTTCAAGGCAAAGCCAACTCTTTCTGCACAGATGGCAAACAGACCCTATAACAGAGGTATGTGACCAAAGCAGAGTTTGTATGCGTCTCATCTTATGCCTTCAACATAAACAAGACTTAGATCTGCCCACTGCTTTCACACGGCCAAAAGGCTTGGTCAAAGATGGAAGCTATAAAAAACCTGTCACCACTTCACCCACGCTTTCAAAAAAATAAAATTAAAATAAAAACCCCACACACACAGACACCACACACAGTGTCTGCTGTTTCCGCTTTGTTTTGATTCAGCCACATAAAGGGAACACCCATGGAGCAAAGTGACACACTAAGGGGTCGACTTTTGCAGAATGTGCCAAGTTTGGCACTGTACCATACCATAAGTCACACACAACACTCACACATGCATAACACATGCACAGCGTCTGGACGATATGTTCTCTAACAAGTGCAGGTTTCTGTCTCTCTTTTTTCTTTCTCTGTTATAAACCCATTATAGAAACTCAAAGAAGCTATAAATAAACAAATAAAAACCTCTAAACTGACCTCCATGGGTTCGTCGACCTCCGCATTTCCAGTTACAGTATGGGGCAGCAGCTTGAAAAGAAAAGCCTCTGCTTCTTCAGGTAGAGCATCTGCCACAATGTTTATTGGAATCACAGCCGTCACCTGACCAGCGTCAAATCTCACTGTCCCCGCTTCTGGGTGCAAATCTTGTGACACTGGGGAGAGGTCACTGGAGTTTCTACTGATGGACCAGTTGACCGACACAGCACCATAGCTGCCTCCATTTCTTACAACGACGATGCCTTCAAATCTATGGGAAATGATAGAGGAACAAACAAAGGATGGTTGAAGACACAATAATGTATTTTCTTTTTATTATGATGCCCTTGCACATATTTAGACAGTGTATACAGACCACTAAAGCTTGTTATAGTACCCAGTTAATGGGATAAAATCCATATGTCATCACAGTTTCACAAGTATTTGTAAGTTATCCACCTCTGTGTCAGGTCTTCGTTGATGGCGATTGGCTGAATGACTGCGCTGCTGCTGATTGACAGGACACCATGAGGCTTATCATTGGGCTCGATGGTCACTAGCACAGCATTGGGTGACACTAGCACAGCATCTCCTCTGATGGTCTCCTCCAACAAGACCAGATGGAAGGATTCTGCGATTTCCGGCACGTTGTCATCAGTGATGTTGAAAAGCAGGCTCGTCTTGTACACAAATGGAGGGAATGTAATTCTGACTGACTGTAGTTGATAGAAATCCACATTTGGTGTGGCGCTGCCCAGTCCTTCGCCACTCACCACCATGTAATCTACAGAAACCTAAAGACAGTATAGTCCAGATGGTTTATATACATTTCTGCATCAATACATATATACATAGTATATACTGTAGTATACTGTACGTATATATAATTAAAGTGGCTGTGTCCTATTCTTTAACAGTCAAAAGTCTAGATAAACAAATAACTGGATTGATAGAAATGAACCTCGGTGTCAACAGAGCCAACAAGAGGCCCATCCTCAGTCAGCTGACCACGGGTCACATTAAGGGCAATGACTCCAGCGGACTCTGGTACGGCCATCATAGAGTGGGAGAACCGCAGTGGACTGTCATTACGCCGGATTCTCAGCTGGACACTGCTGGCGTTGGGCCTGAGGAGGGCACCACCTGCCACACCCGTTAACCTGACTGAAAACACCTCATCATCCTCTGGGATCTGACGACAAAGAGAAGCAAACACATTCACATACAGTTGTACATTGTATGCAGCTGTTCGCAAGTATGTAACTTGTACACACACGCTATATGTGACATGTGGTCACATATATGGATTAGCTTCAAATGAGGAGTTTGTTCAATACCTGGTCATCCTGGATGAGGATACTAAAGTGCACTACAGCCTGTCCTACAGGAATAGTGATATTCCCTCTGTCTGGACTGAGGTCCTCAATGGCAGGGTTAGGACCATCAGAGATCTGAACAGAAGGAGTCACAGTGATGTTTACACTTCAGCATACTCATCATGCTGCGCAATATTAATACCTTGGGATTACATCATTACACCATTAATTTTTGAGTCCGCATTCTCCAAACAATTGGATTCACAAATCTACATTTAGCCAGCGGTATAATCTTACAAAAACATCTTCTACGAGCTAAAAACAAGTCAATTTGTAAGACAGTCAACATACCTATAACACTGTCTGTCCTTCTTAAATGCTACAAAGCAGAGTGTCTTTGGTTTGTTGGTTTAATTATCAGTACATTGTGCTCTCACCTCAAAGTTTACAGTCACAGTTCCATATGTTCCCTTTTCTCTAATTAGGGTGAAAGGCACATAATGGTTCCTTCCTCTTGGCTCATCGACAACAATCTCTTTAGTCTGAATTGAAAAGGGTGACACAGTGAAGCAGACAAACAGAAACATATCCTCAATCAGTTGAATTCAATCAATTTTCAATATCTCTTTACTGACAAATGAAAGACAGATCCTTATCAAGTACAGCCAACTGACTGCCAACACAACATGTAACCATAACATTTGATTTCATTTGACTTATTTAAGTTTGATTGTCCTTACTGTTTTTTCTGTTTTGTGTTCCATGTTTTCAATTTTGAAACTACTACACATGTTTATAGTTACTGATCATTACTTATAGTGAACACATATTTTTTATCTCAATGTGTGATTTTCTTTATTTTGTATACTGCATTTGGTATACAAAATAAATGCTAATAAATATAATGTTAAAGTAACATTACACAAAACTGAACATTGTATTCTGTTTCAGTAAATAAACCTTATGCAGCATTAAACACTATTTTCCAAGGTAACATGGAGTAAGAATCATTTTCAGTCTCACTGTATTTCCTTATCGTGGTCTTAACATTTAGAAATGAAATCGCTTCTACTTTTCTACATAATTCAAGTTAAAATTGCCACAACCAAAGAAATTCGGATGAATACAAATGAAGAAGAGGAAGAAAAGAAAGAAAAGAAATGCTTTACAGAAATTAATTCAATACTCTTAACATAAACAAGGCCAGGAGGCCTTTATTGATTCTACACAAGCCAAATCATTATCCAGAATATGAGAGCATCTGGGGATGGTAGGGCAAACAGTTCCCAATATAACACAGCTACCATGGAAACACTGTAAACTACAACTAATAAGAGAATCCAGAGTGTTTTGATTGCCCCTTGAAACCCACAACCACTAGATGGTCACCTCTCCCACAACCACAATACCGACATGAATGAACTCCTCTCTGCAAATTGAGTCCAAATTGTTCCACCCCGACCCTTTACATTCTACTCATACTTAATAACATCAGAGGGCTCAATTTTTATAAAACTGGTCACAAATGCATATGAATGTTTATGGTGCAAGTGCAGGTTGGTGTGGTGGCTTGTTCACATCTATAATAATAACTGTAAAGATTGTACTATACTGTAAGTAATGGTGATAGCACAGTCAGCACATTTGTTTTCTTACTGAGTTGAAAGCAATTATTCCAAAGGCATTGTCATTGGACAAGATGGTGATGGTTGCCTTGTTTGGTGTTCCAAGTGTCACGCCATTAGAGGAGCTCTGGGAAGCAGACAGAATTGAAATGGTTAGATAAAACCACTGAGAATATACAGTATGTACCTTAACACATCTTATGCACCCGACACTCATGTGAAACACTGGAACGCCTGCCTGATCCACTGTCTTCTGTCCTCCCACTGAGAGGCCCTGGTGAGAAGGCACAAAGACTGGAAGTACTGGTCTCAGCCCCTTGATTTGTCAGGTTAGCTCACAGCGGGATACCTCTTCAGGACTTGTGCTGTGCTCTTTTATTCGGCACTAAGACAAGACAAACTTAAATTCCCAGCATGCATAAAATCATACAGTGACTTCATGAGGCTTACATTGTAAGTTTTTAACTTAACAAAAACAGCCATAACCTATGATCCGTTCAAGGAAGTTTTTTCTTTTTCTTAAGCGAGAACCACGCACAGCCTTGTTATTTGGTGTAACTTCCCAAGGTTTCCATTAGTGAGCTTACCAATGTTTTCACAAGCATCTCATGGACCAACTGTGCCAACAACCACCACGTCTAAGCTCAAGTGCACAAGCTTACACCAAAATTTCCAATCCATCTGGACATTAGCCTAATTAGTACATGTGCAGGCGTTCTGGAAAATGATCAACTATGAGAGTCTTGACATAGTATGATAAACAGACACAATTTTCTCCCCAAAAACTATTTTTAAATGTTTAAAAATGTTCTCAGCCAAACAGTCCAATTGAAAGTCCTCAGCATAACCACTGTTTGCATACACGTGCACATGTTAAGGTGAGAGAAAGCACAGGAGAACATGAAACACAAGAAAGTGCTTGGGCATCTTGCATTCATCCCTCTTTTCAAACAGGGCTTTCCCCAGCTGTAACAGAGCTTTCTTTGCGCCGCTGAGCTCTTGTAGCGGTCAACTCACAGACACACGCTTTTACAAAGCCAAGCCACCGGCTGAGCCAGGAAGCTGCTCAGTGTGCTCACACACATACGCACACACAGTTGTGTGCCCAACTACATAAACATACTTAAATATACAGGAATTCATGCACACAAAGTGGCTACTTAAAAGCTAACTTTGTGATATGCATGCAACACTACTTAAACCCTGCCTCCCCCAACCTAATATGCTACAACCCATTGTGTTTTCCTACCTTCTGTTCCTGCACTGCACTGGAAGGCTGCACCTGCTCTGGTCTTTTTCAATTCTACACTACTTCTATATAACAAGACTTGCTCTGTCATACTCACTTCTAACAAAGTTAGTACAATATTTTCTACTGAATCAGAAATGATTAATGTACCCTGATCAACCCTTTATTTCTTGCTTGTACTTGTACCCTTGTAGTGCACATTCATCCTCCAGACATCCAGACAGTCCTTCAGTAAGCTGATAGGGTAGCATTTGGCAAAGCTTTGTTTCCGCTGTAGTGTAAACAGACAGGCTAAGTGGGCCTCATCTGGTCTTTCACTCAAGAAGCAGGCTAAATATGGGCTTGAGCTACTGGATTTTAACCAGATGTCACAAAAATGCAACATCAAATTGAAAATGTTGTGAAGAAAGTCAATCTTGCTGACAGCTGTTCAGAGCTGTTGCTGTTGAGTAAATGTACATAGCTGACAGTCAGTGATTCACAACAATGACCTTTGTCTTAGGTTGTTTTAGTGAGGGATCAGACAGGCAGACAGAAAGACCAAGTACCCCTAGCTCATCAATCAAACTTGACAGCTAAAGGCTACATGAAACCATGGAGATAGTCTCTAGGTGTAAGGCATCCTGGGCTGTGATGGTAATTCCTTTGACAAAGATTTACAATGTATACCCATTAAAAAACATTTTTAAACTTTAAAATGTTTATTGCTGTCCAATACAAGACTATGCACAATAGCAACCGCACCATAACTTCCAACAGAAGCAATAATTGCAAGCCATCTGTCTATTTACTCCCTTTTTTCTTTTTAAATCTTACTTTAACTGGACTAAAATAAAGTAGAAAGGTGCACCTTCTGGTGATACGGTGCAGTGACAGCCAAAAAGTCTCAAAATGCATAAAAAGGTTTGAATGTACCTGGTTGTGAATCCATTCATTTATTGTAACAGACTGAGCTTTCATCTTCAATAGTGTGTCAATTGCAACACGCAAAATATACAGAAATTAAATCCACGTAACAGACATGCCCATCAAAGTCAATGTAGACAGTGAATGAGAGAATCACTTTAATCTACTGTGTTGTGAGGCTGTGGCTGTCAAAGTTAGTTTCTTTTCACAAAGGTGTCTTTTAGTGGGGAACCTCAGAGACACACACAGTATGTGGCCCCACCCAGGCCAGCCCTGGAAAAGTCCTACAGAGCAGACACATCAAAGACCCTGTAGCTCAGAGCTTCCCAGGCTTACTGTGACTGCCGCCCCCACTCTCTATTGCTTAGTAGCTGGGGTTAAGGTTTAAGATGGTCAGGGGCAGAGGTAAAACAGTGGGGCTTTGTAGAAAGGAAGCTTGGAGCTCCAGAGAGGAGAGTGAGGGAGAAAGGGGAGAGGGAATCATTATCAATCCAGAAACAGACGTTGGAACATAAATGCAATACATTTATTTACACAAAATATTGTAGACACACATAAACTTGCAGACAAACAATGGGCATTTACCTGTAGTTTAAGGTTGAATGTAAATGTCTCATCGGCTTCAGGCAAGTCATCATCTTTCACAGCAATGAAGATGGTCTTATTGGACTCAGTGGACAGCAGGAAGGCTGCAGCATTACTGGCCTCAAAGTCCCCTGTGTCGTCTCCCTCTAGCTGAGTGAAACAAGCAAACATAAATGTCACTCAACTAACTAAACTGAACACTAACTAAAGAGCAGATATTGTGTTCCTAATACTCTTTTGTTTGTCTTTGGGTGCCTTTATCTGGTTGATCTTGATTTCAGTCTATGCCCATTAGTTTCCTGGAATGAAGCCTTAGTACACACAGTAGAACTAGGAAGCCCAGGTATAAAAGTTAATGTAAGAAAAAATATGGTAAAGATATCCAGAAGCGTAGGAAATCCCCCAACCACACTCCACTGCATGGCCAGCTCACCTTACCAGACACCAACTGTGAGCAGCTGACACTAGACCCCATGTGGAGGACATAAAGCCAAAACCCATTCTGTGATTTCCAGTTTCTGCAGACACACTGGGTCTGCACACTGGCCAGTCTCTGCCATAGATAACGAGGTTGCTTATTCCCCTTCACTAATAGCATTCATAAAGGTGTTAGCTGAGCAATGCAGCAAGGTGTTAAGATAAAGACAGAATAGATTTAACAGGATGGATACACAACGAGTCATCAACAATGAGAATGTCCCATGTCCTACCAGAACCAAAGCCGTCACATTGACCAGGTCTCCCACTCTCTCCACGACCAGCCGGACAACAGCTGTGCTGCTCTCATTGACAACAAAGTCAGTCTGCCCCAGGAACCGCAGTGTGGCTGACTCAGACGTAGTGCCAGGGATGGACAGAGCCAGAATTAACCCAGCTAGCAGGAGGACAGGAAGCATTCCTACGAAAAGGGGGAAGCATATGGAGCAAATATTAAAAAATAGACATAATGCATGTATTGAAATAAAGCAGAGGCCATTGTGGGTATGAGTTTTACAAATTAAGAGAACTACAGAAAGTAATGTTTTAGTTAATTCAGTGTATACATTAATACATTCCAGATTTACTGTTTTAGAGATCTTACTCTAAAATACTTTCACAGAAATGTATGAACGCTTACTCATCAACACTATGAAAGACAATTCACATTGCAATCTTAATTTAGAGACATTTGTGATATAATATTAAGAGTAAAGATGTAGAATGTAGAGAATTCAAAGTAAAAAAACAACAGAGAAGTCTCCCAGACAAAAAATGGCAGACATATTTACAAAGATTAAGAAACAACTCTAATCCCATGTTGATAATAAAGTTGAAAAGAATACAGTCAGTATAGATTAAAACTTATATGAACTACAAGCAGTCTTGAGTGGCCAGATGTTCAAAAGGCCTGACTCTGAAAATGTGTAGCCAGGCTGACTGGCAGGCTTTCTGGTCATTCTGGTCTGAATTATTCATCACATTATTCCATAATTCTGTCCTCACGTTGTCATAACTGTTAAAGTAGCTGTTGAGTTTACTGTTGAGTTTCTTCTTTTTGACCACATTAATTTATTTTTGTGACACCAGAATAAATGTGATCACTCAAGGTAGTTTCAGTTATTCAGCATGAAGCTTCAGACAGCTTCCAGTACAATTCTGGGCTGCCAAAATGCTCTCTATCTTATCTGCTTTCCCACTTCCTCCAATCACCCTCACTTCTCAGTTCAACTCTTCTACACCCCTCTGCCCTGCACTTCTCTTCTCCCCTCCTCTTGTCTCATCTCCTCATCTGTCCTCTTCTCTCCCCCTTTCCTCACCCTGCTCAGCCCTCTCACCCAGAATAATCCTTAAACTGGATGGAGCCACTCAGACAGTTGTCATGGTTAACACAACAAAACAACACAGCATGACAAGTAGGGTGGAGCCAGCTTAAAGCTAAATTGTGGCCACTCTGTCCTGTCTTTCCCCTCCCTGCTGCTGCCTTTTACCCATCCCATTCATAATCTGAACCACACAGGCTTGCCAACAGTATGAACACGTAAGGTCTTTAAAAAAAATATTTGCTCTTAATTACAAGGTTGAAAAAGAACATCAGCAGCTACGGTGGATGAAGTCATGCTGTTTGGTTCTTTTTTCACAAGCAGAAATCGTTTAGGAAAGTTGGACATTGAAAATATCCCATTTTTCATATGTTCCATTACTGTTATATCAATCTGAGTTATTCTCAGTACTGGCGGGTGTTTAAATAGCAACCATCCATCAATCACTTTGTCAGCTTAAAGGGGAGAACAAGACACTGTATCAGCATTAGAAGTTGTCGGTTGACAGACACAGTCGGAATGAATTGATGCAGATGGGTATGTGTAAAAGAGAGACAGGGAATACGCGTGTGTGAGAGTGTGAGAGGCAGTTGTGTGTGTGTGTGTGTGTGTGTGTGTGTGCAAGTGTCACTGGGAAATCCATCAAAAAAGGATTTAGAGCTGGTGGGTTGCGGGGCTGGACATTGGGGAACTGAGGGAGAGGCTAAGGGGGAAGAGAGTGAGTGTGTCGCTGGACAAAGAGGGGTCGAGGCTGAATAAATCCTGTTACTCGCCCTGCTCTCTCTCCTGGGGTTGGGAACTTCCTGCACTACTGACCGAGAGCTTGAATGACGGGTAATAGTGCACCTGAGGATGTGTGCAATTTCAAAGCATCTGGACACCTACTAATGTATATCCACTTGCCTGCTTAATTGAGTTACTGTATATTGGACAGTTAAGGCACCAAATGTCTGTTTTGGTCATGGCAATACTTCACTGACCACAGCTTGCAATCATCACAATTTTATTATATAGAAAGAAACATTTTTCATTTAGTCTTCCCACACACTATTTCTTCAGTAAATCTTAGTGACTCAAAACCTGACTTCCAAACTTCCAAATGATGGCCTAACATCACTTAGACCACAATCTTTTAGATGGATGATAGGAAGCATCCAACCCTCTAACCTCCTAAACCCCTACCCCAAAACATAGGGGTGGTCCCTTTTGCATCTACTGACCAAGATGCCGCACTTTCTATAAAGGGTTTAACACAAAGCAGATGTTGTGAGGTTGGCACAGGTCTGATTTATAAGCAGCAGGGCAGTTTTTGTGCTGGCATCATGCGTTGTGCCAACCCTGACCCCGGGGGCAACAGGGGGACCAATGATCTGTCTGTCACAGCAAAAGGCGACATGGAGTGCCTGGCGCAGACCTCTGACATTGATAAGGGTGGGAATCAGAGTCCATGTAGAGAGGTGCACAGAGTCACAGTTGCATGCGTGCCCACATACACACACACACACACACACACACGTTTGCATACATGGATGCATTTGCCAGAGCTGGCACATTCAGCATGTGCATCCAAAATGCAAGGTCTCGAAGCTCAGATAGACAGCTGGGTGACAGGCTAGGACACTGGAGAGCTTCGAAATGCATGAAAACACACTGTCCATCACAAACATCCTTAGCAAAAGGAATAGAAAATGATGGCTGCGGCCAGGACTCTGGGACATGGCGCTTTAACAAACCACAGACAACACCACAACTAAAGAGACTTCACAATCTGAACATCCAAAATTGCTTTTATTGACTTATTCTGTGACTCTGACCTCAGTCAGCTGACTTTTCTTTTAAATTGCATTACTTTATTTTCTGGAACACACACAGTGTCCAATAAATATGTATTACCCACTGTATATAGTACTGTCAGAATATGTGATGCTCATGTGATGATCATTGTATTCATCCCCAACAGAAAAGAAATGCATTGTTAT
>JAVQJL010004877.1:42500-84696 GCA_036024295.1 Nannoperca obscura
ATAAAACCTACCATTAGTCCAACAAGAAGGGGGTGAAACATTTTTGGGAAATGGGGATGTCAAATGGCCTGAACTACAGCCAAATTATGCCACTCCACATAAGGGAAACTAGAAAACACTTGAATGAATACCACTCTAAAGAACAAAACTGCACGAGGTCAGCCTCCCAGCAATTGTCAGACGATACTTTTCAACCAGGCATTTCTCCTTCAGAGGCAAGAGGCTGCCAATCAAGTGTGCATTTTACTGTGAAAAACGAAACAGAGAGGGAGAGTTTTCCTGAGGTATTGTCCACACGGCTTGGTTGGCTGCTCTGAAGTTGAGCCAATGGCATCTCACATCTCTAACTAAAAACAAGAGTTTTTTCTTTTTCTAAGGAAATAGCAGTAAAGAAGGAAAAAAGGAAAATGGTTCCATTTGAGTAGGAACCAGTGCGTGAGCAATTTAGAGTGTTTTCCAGTTTGAGCATTGGCTGACTGATTAGCCTGTATGACACACAGTGATGGAGGCAGACAGAAAAGCACTTTCAGGGGATTAAACAAGGTTGTGCTCTCCACAGCCTCGCAGACCAAAGGGCCAAATTAGAAAGGGTATTACTTCATTGCATGTAACCGACTGGGCCTGGATGAAATGCTAATTGCATTTCAAAAGAGTCCCCAAAACAGAGAGGCAACCCAGAATTGGGGTGTATTTTCATTGGAGAAGAAGCAGGACTTTACGATTCACTGACCAGCACACAATTTTAAGGGGCAGGCTTTTGTTCGCTTACTCTCCTTTTTGTGTTTCGTGCGCATTTCTAAAATTGCCACAGTTCTCTAGTCTTCTGTTTCTCCCACTTTTTGGCATGCTGGCCTCCTCTCCAACAAAATCCAAACCATCCTATTCAGACTCCCTCCTTTTCTCTCGGCTCTACTCTATCACTCTTAAACAAGGACACGCACAGCCCACACATCCTCGGTACAGTAAGTGTGGGAGTGCCCCTCTTTCAGGCACCAAGGGCCAGATGGCAGGATTGAGGAGGAAGCAAATGCCTGAACAAGTGTGGTCAACAGATCCTGATTATCATACAGAAACATAATAAGAGCTGTTTTAAAAAGTGCTGCCTGCTCATTGCTTTCATCTAGCTGGTCATCAAGCTTGTTGTCTGTCCCACAGAGTCGCTCACACTGTAACTGTGACTGCCAGAGGGTGCACTTACAGATGCATCCATACCATAAATTAACACAACACAACATCCTGTTGTACACTTAACACACCTCACATCAATTTAAAGGTGTCTTATCTTGCATTAAATAATGTAATCTATAACAAGTTTCCTCAGCAGTGTTTCACAGGTCACACAGTGAAAGACACAAAGAAGCAAGGTGTTTTTTCTATTTATTATCAAGTGATCCTGATGTTACACACAAAGCTTTAATCAATAATGAAAGGCATCCAGAGAAAGTGGATAAATACAAGTTTGTACAACAATAAACACACCCTGCCACCTCTGAGCCAAGCTCAGATCAACCACCCCCATCTACTCGAGGAATTCCTCTGCAATGACCAATTTCAGTATACAATAATAGAAGGGAAAGATAAACAGCAAAAGACAAGAAAAGAGGCTGGTGAAAGGGACAGGGCATATGTATATGTGTGTGTGTGTGTGTGTGGATGTAATAATACAGAATCGGTTATACACACACAGTGGGGGATGGCGGATAGATAAGGTTGAAGGGTAATGGAGAGGAGTAAGGGTTTAAGAAGATTGATCTAAGAGTTGGTGACCTACATCGACAGGTTTATGTTTTAAATAGGCACCCCCGACACTTCGTTTCTGCAGCTCACTCTTTTTCACGCTGTCTTTTCCTCTCTCTCTCTCTCTCTCTTGCTCTGCACACACACACACACACACACTCACACACAAAGAAGAACACTAACAAAGAAGGAGGCGTATAAGGATGGATAGGCCTGATGTCCATCCAGCCGAACACAAAGTGTGACCCACTCAACCCAACCTGTCTAAATTAGGACAGGAAGCAGGGGCCACCATGTGATGTGTTCCATGTGGCTCCCCCAAAAACATCTAGGCGAGGGGTAGTACTGATGGGGATTTATGGCTGGACAGAGGGACCCATGTGGGGGTCCATGCGTTTAAAGAATGGGATCAGTGAAGAGCAACCAAAGAGTGCGTTCATTTATCAAATAAGGCTGTGGAGCAGGTTTATCACTTAAGAATAATAAGTAATTCAATTATTTTTTTAAAGAATTCCTGCTTTCAACAGTCCGTGGGACTTAATTTAATTTGTACAGAGTCTAGCCAAGTTAATGTGAACCAGAGGCCAGAGGAAACAGTTTTCCTAAATGTTCTTTTACTTTTCACTATGTTTTGACATCTGAGAAAGGGATGTTGCTCTGTGTGCTTCCTGCATTCATTTTCCATGCAGTTTGCACATTGAAATAAAACATAGCTGCTTTATTTTAACTGAATTTAAATGCAATTATGGTAGAATGTGGTGTGTTTGACTGATTAATCTAAATATTTGTGGGGGAGTATTTTTTTAATTATACTCTGCACAGCAGGTAGAAGGCTAGATAGGCTAACCTATCTGAGGCCACCGGCTTTACTAACACCAGAAGAGGTCAAAGTTCAAGTTTAATACTCGAATGGAGATGCTAGGCAGCTGCAGGAGGGCTCCTTGTTGCTCCTACAGAGCGCAAGATATAACAATAAGTGTGTGTGTATGTGTACACGCGTGTGTGTATCTACGAGAGTGCAATTATGAGAGTTGACAGCGAGGTCGTGGCCGAGGGTTTGCTGCAGCGACCGTACTAGCATCCTCTCACCGGGAACAATATGCGGTTGGTCAGGCCCACAAAAGAGACCTCAGGATTGTTGGCCATCGCTGAGGGCCCACCACTTTCCTGTCCCTCTGCTCCAAGGACAACAACTACTAAAACATGATACTGTCGGCTGTGCGTAAGCATGACCTGTCAAATGATTTTTGAAAACAAAGGACTAAAATCCCAGAGAACATTATAAGAGACATTCAGTAAATCTAAAATCAATCTTATCAAGGTTGGCATCAGACTTTACGATCTCAGTCAAGTTAAACAACAGGACAGATTGAAATAAACTAGCATAGTTCCTGTCTTATTTGTTGCTGGGGGGCATACTGAATGCTCATTAGAAATTAGAAAATGCAACATGAGCTACATCAGACCGTGGCACTAAAATCAAATTATTTCCAATTCTATGTGGAACACAAAATTGTATCTAGTGGTGTTGTTAGACATTTTCCTGCATTATGTATTTTCTTATTTGACCCTGTAACACACTCCTTGTTTCTTCAATGTTTCCTCATGGAGTTGAGAGCCTTAATTATACTGTCTGCCCACAGCAGTGCATTTTTTCCCACACTGGCCAAATATCACGTAATCGAGAAGCAAAAAACTGAAATGACGCCAAACACTGAATGAGATGGCTTCAAACTAACCTGTTTAGAATTATTATCTCTAACTCTCACCATGTACTTCATAGAAAACAGTCTAAATGTAGGCTACAGCCACAGAAAACACAGAAGAAGAAAAAAAAGCAACAATCATCACAAAATCTCACTTGTGCAAACATTGTGGCTCTATGTCCCAGTTCACCTCATGGTTCTTTATTCCTAATTTCTTCATTAGTTTTACAAATTTGAAGCATTTTGTACTTTGTTTAAAAAGTAGGCCGAAACCTTCCATGTCCCAGCTGTACATGCACACATGTATGGATAAGAACATACTGCTTCAAAAATGTAAACACCTGTGGTTCATACACTCAAATAAGCATTCAGTGAGCCCAGCCAGCTCCCAGTGTTGGCAGGTTTAAGGTATACATCTGTCTTTCACCAAGGGATTATGAATTGTTCTACAGCATGGTACTTCTGAGGGTAATGGTAATTTCGGGGAGAAGTGGGAAAGTAGGTGCAACATTTTATCCTCTCAAGGTGTGGAAATGAAAACCAGACCATAACTAATAAGATGTGTATAGTGAGTAGGTCTGCTGGTTTTCTCTTCCCACATCATGAAAAATGTAAATGCAGAACACTCACTGAGGAGAAATATAACCTTTTGCATTGTGCTTATATGTAATAACATGTAAATGATCATTGCTCCCCTCAGGCCTGAGTTTTCATGTCATTATTTAAGAGGATATAGTAAGATGCAGAAAACATGTAAGACAACCAAATAACTTGTGTTTCAGAATAACTAGCAAAATGGAACTACTGTAGATTACAAAAAGGATAATTAATATCTGTATATAGTATCTATCAAGCCATACAAAGTTGCAAATGCCCTTCATTCAGCAGATAAAGCCATCCTTTATAACTCTTGCTTCCAGCAGTGATCCACGGTGCACAGATCGCGTGTGCAGCCTGTTGCAGGGCGGTTAAGTATACGTAGAGCCTTGCCTATCCCCATACACTGGGAACACACGCCCTCTCATCCCCAGCAAACATCAATCTCATCCCGTCTGCAATGTGCAACACTTGAGCACCTTTCATCAATGAACAGGCTCTGTTTATGGCACTGTCCCCTTTTGTACTGTGCAGCCATTAGAGCGGTGAGACAGAAGGGGAGAGAGGCAGGCAGTAAAACAGTTTCCGCCCAGTGAATCACATTCAGACCCTCACACAGGCGACTGGGGGCTGACCCCTGCCAGGCGATGACATAAACACTGACAAACAAAGGACCTGAGCCCTGAGGAAGTGTGGATCTTATAGCATCCAAATCTACAAAAACGCACCGGCTGTGACTTGTGGGTTTGCGATGATGGAGATAGAGATCATAGGTTTGAGGAAATCTAATTGTGAACATTTCTTTGCAAGTTTTGCTGCTTCCTTGCAAACAAAGAGGGAAGGCTGTAATTCTTCAACCGATTAAATGATTTCACCCTTTTAGACAAAGATGCATTTCAGTAACAGTTAACAGTGAAGGCTGGCGCTCAGGAAGAGCAGGTGTAAGTGCTGAATGGATACAGAAGCAGCTCCCTCCCTTCCTCCCCAGTGAGAAAAAGGATTTAACTGTGCTGAGGCACCGCAGATGAGGCAACAAAAGAGATTTGCAAGGGACGCACCGAGATGACATCATGTCAAATCAATTAGAGATAAGGTGGGCATATTCAATTATTCAAGGGCTGAAAACCCCACCCAATCAACTGGTATAAACTATGGAGCCTGGGCATCTGCGTAAAATACGCAAAGAAGCAGCAGCACAATGAGTCTCCAGGCACCACTCGCTGATTTAACAGTAAGAGCACATGTGCGCAACTCAAAGTGTGCCAAGATTACTTATGGCCAGAGTAAGCCTATAGATTAGTCAACGGAGCCTTTATGAGAGGGTCTCCGGCTCACCATGTGTGGCAGTTCTCCCTGAATTGTTGTTTTTATTTCAGTGGGAGAGGGAAAACCCACACAAAGCGCAGTAATCACACTGGAGATCCTGGATGTAACCATGGAAGCGTTTGTCTCTGTCCTCAATGGGCTACCCGGCCATTCATATACTGATTGCGCTGAATCAATATTTAGGCTTTTCAATTTTATTAGCTGCTCCGTGGGGGATTTTTGGCACAGCGCAAAAAGAAATTAGCAGTGGCCAAGCACTTTTAATCGTTTTCTTATAGTGTTTTACAATATGTCTGCTTGAGCTGTCTGGCGTAATTGATGAGGAGTATCGCGACTCATTTGCTTCCTTTATTCTCTGCACTATTAATCTACCACTGGCAATAGCGCCTGGACTCACCGATCATTACTGACTCGCTTACTGAAAAATAAATCCAAGACGTTTGCATTGTCCTACAGGCTATATTTTTCTATGAAATTACCCAGCAAAGTTTGGCTGGTCGACACACACCCGTAGCCTATACAATTAGTCCACGCTCACAATGACAAACAGAAACATAAGAAGAGACACACAAGATAAATGATTCCAACTTACCTGACACCTTGCTTTGCCTCTCTGTCTACGATAAATTAATATAATGTATCTATTGCAGAGGATAACATCGATAAGTGCTCCTGGGATCTTCGGCTCCTTCTCTTCTCAAGTAGCAGTCAACAACTGTGTCATTTTGTATTGTTTAAAAAAACCCTAATGAATTCGGTTTTTCCTTCGGCAGCTTTGGGTTCCCGGTGAACAACATGGGATGAAGCGTATATGTCATGTAACGGGACTGAACCCGGGAGAAATAACAGAGGCTGAGCGGCTCCCCGGTCCGTTCAGGACCCTCTCCTCTCTCTACACACGGCGTCGGGCTCCTGCAGTCACGTGAGAGCTACTGTACGCACACGACTCCCTGTTCCAACACAAAGATTAGTTTGAAGCTGCTCGGGGACTCCAGCCCGTCCGCCGGTCGGTGCCTAATGAGACAAGATGTGTTAATCCCATTTGTCTCTCCAGGGTGCTGCATGTGGTGGTGGACAGCGCCACCCTGTGGCATAAACCCCCAAGCAGTTGTTCTCTCCGCGGCTGTTCTCCCCTCTGTTGTTGTTGTTGATGTTGTTGTCTCAACACATAGGCTAAACTTTACAAATTTGTATTTCATCTTAAGTTACCGAAAATCTGACTATTGTATATAGTTTAACTAGCCGAAACACAAGCAATTTTATGTCTCTTGCATTCTTACCACGTAGCCGACCACGTTGTTTACTGACGAAATTATTAGGAGGATCAGTAGGCTACGTGTTTAATACAACTTTGAATAGACTTTAATACTATTAAATATTTATGAGGGGTAAACTGTATAACTTTACCCTGTACACCCTCCATAAACCCTGTAGCCTATTTTTTTTTTTTTTTGGCTGAATAGCTTGGTCATTTATTGACATAGCTGTTAGTTTAGGGTAAACGTTAAGAAATTAGCTAATATCGATATGAAAAATTGTCTGAACAAAAAGGTTCCGAATAACTTTAATGTGAAATTTTAGTACCGTAACTTTGTATTCAAAAAAAGTTGAGGCCCTTGCGACTATTAATTTGACCTTTAGCGCCATCTCGCGATTAAAATGAGGGCTTTGTTGGAGGCGTCAGTGGTAACGTCGTTACGTAAATATTCTGTTGACGTGGCGTGAACGATAGCGTCAACAGTAGCTAGCGGGTAGGTATCTAACCAAAGGCAAGGTGAGACCGAAGACAATCCCGTGAAAGTATGGATATTATTCAGGTTAACTGATTGATCGGTGTTCACCTTTTCAGGTAACGGTAGTTGTTGACTTCCTCCAGATATATCATTGGGCAGCTGTGACCACTGACTGATAGAAATGTACAAACGGGACTAGCCACAGAAATGTGGACGCTACTTAGCACTAGTCTAGCCTGTGTAGACGCTTCTTAGTGTGCTAACTGTGGACGTGCGCTGTACATCACACTCGTGTCACTACAAGACCATCCGGACAGTTTATTTAAGCCACTGATTCGATGGCTTAAAGAGACGTGTCTCCAAAGATACGAAGTTATACCTATTGCACAACAATATCGACTGGACTTTGGTGGGGTGAGAGACTAGGGTGTAGCATTAGCTGTGCTGTATTATAGCTAATAGAATTGCTTAAAGTTAAATAATTGCTAACCTGGAATTTTAGCTAGTTATAGTTACTATTTGCAAGCGTAGCTAGTTAACGTTAGTTAATCACACCCCTGTGTGCTTGATAAAGAAGATGATTGTTGGTCTGCTTATGGTTAACACCTTAGATTGCTAGATGCTAACTTAGCTAACATTAACGTTACCTTACGTTGGTCGGGAATCTGGAATTTGGTTTAAAGTAGTAACCAAGAGTGAAGTGTGCTTTGCTCATAGGTTACATCTGTGACAGGGGAAAAGATAGGCAACATTATCTGACAAAATGTCACATTAGCTGGTGAAGTTCCCATGGCAGTAATGGGTAATAGCAGAAACGTTATATAAACAGGACCTTGACATCTTGAGGATTGAATGAACTACCTGTAACGTCACTTATCATAGTGAAATTGGCACAATCTTATCTATGCACAGGACTGCCAGAAAGATGGACTTTAGCTTTTTTTTGGTTTTTTTTATGCTGAACAACGTGAAAAATGTTATCATTAGTGTAAGTGAACGTTGCTGCTGCCTGCACCTGTTAATTGCAGGTTTCCGAGAAAGAGGTGCATGTTTGGTCTTGTATATTGTCATATAGTTCACATAGGCCATCTTTCATTAGTCTTTTTATAACTCTATAGTTTTATAGATTATATTTGTAAATTAATCTGAAACTATAGTCCTATTTGGGATGACACTGTAATGGTCCATGGTGATTCTTTTTTAACATCCACTGTAGTCTTTCCCCTATTACGTCATAGTCACCTGCATGTATAGCCACATTTTTAATGCCCTATATGTTAAGCTGCAGTAGAAAAATATTGCTTGTTTGCCTTGCATGAATGTACTGTAGCTTACAGGATCGCCCTCCTTTGTTTTAAGCTATACACCCTGTTAAATGAACATTTAGTTAGGATAGTGAAGCAGCTTAGTGGTTAAAACATGTTTTTCTGGTTATCTTCCTTCAGGGTAAGGGATACCGTGCTGGTATTCCCAAAGAATATGTTCAGGATTTGGTACTCAAGCCTATCCCTGCTCTTCCCAACACAGTGAAGAAAAAATGTCTAGTAGAAGCCAGCACTATGGGTTCCAGTCGGCCACCATGGTGCAGCCTGCCAATAGCGGTCATGCCTATCTGTTTGGAAACAATGGCTCAGAGAATGACCTGTCAGAGGAGGATGGGGAAAGCTATGAGCTGCGGCCACGTGGCAGAGAGCGGCTGCGGAGGAGCACCTCCAGAGAGAGGATGGAAGATATTATCTACCTGACCAGAGATATCCAGGAGGGTGACACCTTGAACAGTATTGCCCTGCAGTATCATTGCTCAGTACGTTAGTGCTCAAACTTCTGTGTGTGTGTTTCTTCCTCTCCTTGTGAAATACCCACTCATCTATTATTTCTTCTCTTACATTATGCACAAACACTTTTGGCCTTTTTACACAATTACAACTACAGCTAACAATTATTTGCGATAAATAGTATTCAAGATTTTTTCACATTATTTCCTGCATTCTCTTTGTAGGAGGTCTGCAGTTGGTATTTTGCACCATTCTTTGCAACAAAGGCAATAGTTGACTCAGAATGCAGATTATTCAGACGATAGTAAACGTAAAATAGCAATGTGTGTGTGTGTGTGTGTGTGTGTGTATAAGCAGCATAGTAAATGAATCTGTGTGCATTTCCTAGGTGGCTGATATAAAGCGTGCCAACAACCTCTTGACAGAGCAGGACTTCTTTGCCTTGCGGTCGGTCAAGATTCCTGTGAGGCGCTTTAGCATCCTCACTGAGACTCACAGCACTGGATCTCTCAAATCTGCCTCCCCTTCAGGTGCCAGGCACCTGCCCCAGATCTCAGCTGTTACCTCCCTCCCCTCTGAGTCTTCCACAGACTCTTCTTCTTCCACCGACAGTGTGGAAGGATTCCTTTTAGAGAAGGACAAGGACATCGAACTGCTAGTGAAATCCACTGGTCCGTCTCGGAGCGGCCTGAATGAGGTTGTGTCCTCCTTAACACTACAACAGCAGCCACTGCTAGGAGAAGTCGACTACAAACAAGCACAGAGAAAGGACCCATATTATGGTGCAGACTGGGGAATGAGATGGTGGACGGCTGTGGCCATCATGCTGGTTGTTGGCATTGTCACGCCTGTGTTTTATCTGCTGTACTATGAGGTTCTCATGAAAGCTGACGTCAGCCACCATGGCAGTTTTACCGAAGCTCACAGCGACAAGCCTCATGGACATCTCCATGGCAATCATTTGGACATTTCTTTTGGAGAAGACAACCATGCAGGGGCTGGACCTGGACATCTTGTTGGAAATGTAGTTAATGGAGATCCACAGAGACCCGGTGTGGACAAAGCAGGAGACGGTGAACAGGGAGGGCATGAGAAAACGTAACATCATAAGGGATTATAACTTTACATGCAAATGTGTTGCTAACTCAGAGACCTAATAAAACTGGGTGGATGTTCCCATTTTTGAGTAGTTTTTATAGACTTAATATATCAATGCAATCTGTCTCAGTGGGACGGTCACTTTATAGGTAAAATAGTCATTTTTAAAGATTTTCACACAGTAGGAATAAGGGTGTGGCCAGTCATTCCTTTCATAGGACCATTTGCATTTAGGAGTATAAATGGGCTGAAAATAACTGGATAAATGTTATCATCTATCCAGCTACACACAAGCTGTGTCCAAAGAGTTAAAAAACAAACTGTGACAGACAAACCCTTTTACCTATTTGTTTATTCAGTGATGGGATTGATGGCCACACCCCAAGAGATTAATTCATTCTGTGGATTTGACTTTAAAGCAGTCTTTACTTAACTGTAGTTTTTGTAATGTTAGAAAAAGTGTATTTTCCAACACTGTTGGTTGAAAAAGTAGAATTGCTGCCATTGTGTTAAATGTAGAATTAATTTATTTCCAGACTATTGAGCATTAGCCTTTACTTACACTATCAGTATTGGAGGTTACGGTTTAACTTATGTCTATGAATTTCCATGAAAGTTACTTGAGTTTTTCTTTCCTTTAGCTTGCCTGGAGAGAACTGCCCTTTATTTCAAAAAACCTCAAAGAGCATGGTGAGGAAGATGGGAAATGCACAGTATTCCCACAATTACTCATACTTGTAATTATGTCATATAGCCCTTTTATTTTATCACTGTGTTCACTTGATAATAATGAAAAAGCATAATGTGTTGTTGACAGTATGTGCCTTTCAACCTGTGGAAATGTGCAACAGGCTGGAAAATAAATACATATATTTTGAATAAATTATTGCCAGTGTGCACACAGTTTACCATTTCTTATTTACATATGTCTTTAAGAAAAACTGGTCTCTCAAGATCAAACAAAACAAAGCAAACTATCCCTTTGCTAAAGTATTCCTAACTTATCTACAACATTTAACCAATAGAAACAATTACATGATTGTTGACTTCAACAGTGCAAGCTTTGAGTTTGCATGGTTGAGTGACACTCTCTCAGTATGTTCCTTCAGCATCCATATTATCATCGCTTTCTGCAGCAAAATCTTCGCCATTGTCAAAATAGCTGTCAATGTAGTCATTTTCCTACAGAGAAACAAAGGAAAAGTAGATGAAGTAAAATTATAACTATCACAATTGAACTGCATTAAGTTTGCGTTGAACTCAATTGGCAAAGATTTCAGGTTATATGTAATCCAACCTCCTCAATATCCTCTTCATCAAATTCTTCTGCTTCAATTTCTTCCTCCTCCTCCTCCTTTTTCTTTTCAGTCTCATCGTCAGATTTTTCAGGGTTCCCGTCATCTTTCTTTGCCAGTTCCTGAAATATTGACATTAAGATTAAATAAATTAAGTAAAAACATCTGCTACCTCAGAAGTACATAAGCATCCTGAGCTCATAGAGAGATCCCGTCAAGAGAAAATGAACAGGGCACGTAACACAACAAACAAGTGAGGAAAGCTTACATCTAATTTACTCAGCATATCCTTTGCGTCTTTGCGTGATATCTTCACAGTTTTCTTCTTTATGCCTGTTGAATTTAAGCATTTTGTCTTTTTTCTTATTACTGTCAAAGAATATCATTACATAACATACATCATTAAATTTTGGTTTTAACATACCTGTCTTAGCACAAGGCTTTTTCTTCTGGGGCATCAATTCTTTTGGGAAGAGGCTCCAGTCTAAAATATCAAAAATTGTATTTCCATTGTTTTCCTTTTTTTTTCTCTCTCAATTTGCTCTAATCACACGGCAGTATGTTGTGGAAGTACCTGGAGTCCATTCCTCATCCTCCATCTGCCTTTGCTTCAGGTATCTCTCCGTGTATTTCTCCACTTCTGTCTCATGCAACCAAGAGAAAGTTCTGCTTCAGTACGCTCCTAAACAAGTCCCAATTCACTCATCACATTCAGCAGTTTATCAGAACGGTGGTGCATCAACACAAAACACTGGTCGCCACTTCTGATTCTTAGCCACAATGGTAAATCATAGATGAATAGTTCTGATGATAGAGTCATCAGTTATTGGCTCCAAATATACACCCATCAGCCTTAACATTATGACCACCTGCCTAAAAGTGTGTAGGTCCCCCTTTTGGTGCCAAAACAGCCCTGACCGGTTGAGGGATAGACTCCACTAAACCTCTGAAGGTGTGCTGTGGTATCAGGCACCAAGACGTTAGCAGCAGATCCTTTAAGTCCTGTAAGTTGCGAGGTGGAGCCTCCGTAGATCGGACTTGTTTGTCCAGCACATCCCACAGATGCTCAATTGGATTCAGATCTGGGGAACTTTTACAGCAATTTGAGCTACAGTAGCTCTTCTATTGTATCAGACCACACGGGCCAGCCTTCACTCCCCACGTGCATCAATGAGCCTTGGCTGCACTTGACCCTGTCACTGGTTCACTGGTTTTCCTTCCTTGGACCACATTTGGTAGATACTGACCACTGCAGACTGGGAACACCCCACTGGAGCTACAGTTAGCCATTGCAATTTGGCCCTTATCAAAGTCGCCCATCCAATGTTCTTGATTGTACCGGTCAGTGATCATCATGTTATGGCTGATCGGTGTATATAAACCATTTTACAAATTGAGGGACTTTCTTTAGACATGATCTATCAAGTCCCTGTAATTACAGTTAGCCGATTGTTTAATGAATACTAAATGGTGCATCTGACAACATTTGAGACATTATAAAAAACTAAATCTACTTGCTATAGATATATTTAGTATATTTAGCTCATGGCTGAAAAAGAAAAGTCTAAAAGGCCAGACCATAGAAATCATATTAAAACCGCCAGATGAGGTAGCGGTTCTAACTCAATATTCTGCCATAAATCTGCCTCTCTCCTTTTTACAGATATCACCCTAATTAAATGTCTCAGTTCCTAAGTGCTGCATTATCTTCCCTCACAGCAGCCAATTGTCTTGACATAGCATTTTATGTCAGGTTTCTAATGCACCACTTTCCTCCTCACCTGCTTTATTGGACAGAGGCTTGATGTTGTGCGGTAGCCTTTGCATCGTTCCCCTCATCTCCTGTTTTAAGGCCAGCATGTAGTCCTCATCCTCGCCAGCTTTCAACGGCACTGGCTTAAAGTCTGTGCTCTGGAGGAGGATTGATAGTGGAAGGGAAATGTTTCTTTTTCATATGCAGATATGTCTGCCAACACTATGGAGCAGTTGTGAATTAGAAAAGTCTGTTTGTTGATGCAGTTTTAGGGTTACCTCCATTGAATTAATTATTCAACAGATTACATTTTAGTTTTAACTGTAATTACCTCTCTTGTTTACAGTAAAATAGGACCAAATTCCCATACAGCTGACTGTAAAGCTCTTTTATAAAAATAACAATCATGTGCATATTTTGTATAATATTTTACACATTTTGTTGCCAATATTTATGCTTCTTGACTTGCAGTATTTGCTTTATTTTTCTTTATATTTTCTACTTACTATGTTTATTGTTTGTTTGTTTGGTCTCGACCGGCTCCATGTGATTGAGTGCCCTGAGATAACTTTGTTATGATATGGCGCTATATAAATAAAATTGAATTGAATTGAATTAAATTGTTATGCACTAATATACCAACCAACAATTCCTTGTATGTGAAAACCTACTTGGCAATAAACTTTTTCGGATTCTGATAAAAGTTCAAATGCAGCCCAAGGTGGGTTCCAACCTGCCATGTAATGGTGCAAAAACAAAAATCAAACATATATTATATCAATATCAAAATATTGGGGCGATGAATAAGTGATAACGTTATTTAAATTGGTGTATCCGTATCTGACTTACAACACGTGCAACCTCTCAGTCAAGCACAAGTGAAGGACACTAAAGTGCTTCACTTGAAAAATAAACAAATTTTGTTATTACATATTATATTACACATACACTGCAAATCATCATGAGTGAATCATGAACATCCTGGACTCACTCTAAGCAGGTGGACACAGGTTTCACATACAAAGCAAGGTGTAATATCTAAATGATAGCCCTAGGAATGTCAGTTGGGTTGTGGTAAGCTGTTTGGGAATATATACACCACCAGATCACAAGATCGTGGTTGGTTTCTGTGCCTGTGTGCAAAATATAATTCAGTGTAGTATCATGTGCAGTGTGCTGTGTGTGATGTACTTGAAGGGCACTTGAACCCATGAGGATAGATACACAATGCACAGCAAGTATGAGAGAAAAGATAATGCAAAAAATAATAAAGATAATTAAGGGCCAAAAGTCATTTTTGCCCTATGCCCCCTATTTGCTGCATCATGCTGAAAATAACAGTTGCATCCTGGAGCCACTGATAGTTCATCTGTTCTATGAGGATGCTCTGGGAAGAAGTACTTTATGGGACACTGCTTTTAAACAGGTGCAGGCTCTTAACATGACCATAACAAATATTATTTTTGCTTACTATTTTATTAACATTTTAATGACATTTTGTGCCATGCAACACTTTGAAGGCTTATAGGTGAATTAAATATACTGCAATGTGATGTGTCATCGTGGGATCTCTGCATTTGTGTGCCTGAGAGTGTGTGTGGTCGGTACTTACTGGAAACAGCGGGCTGGGCCCCACCCTGGCTTCTGGCATGCTGCCCCTGCCGATGCCCAGAGCGTCTATGTTGAAGGTAAAGGCAGCTACTCCGCGACCCCTGCCTGCCATGGCTGCAAGCCTCCTCGGTACCTGCGGCACAGAGTCCACATGTCTCCAGTCAACTTCACTGTCAAACACGTGTACACACAAGTTACTGAACCACAGCATTCATCGCATTTTGTCTGACTCTGCCTACTATGTAGCGTTCGTCAACATTTGCAATATTACATCATAAACTCACCAACACATACAATAAGTTGTAATACTCACTATGGGACTGTTTGTAAATTGCTCCTAATGTGGAGACATACGTCTGTGTGTTTCAGGGCTATTCAACGGCATTTAGCCTTTACCAAGTCTCCATGTTTTCACTTTTACGAGTTTACTTGTCATTCAATTTCTACTACTCAGTTTTATCTGTTGCTCGGATGTCAACTAACTCCTGAAATCACTCAATTTAAAGGTAAACCTGATGAGGATTTGTACGGTTGTGCTAACACCAGCGTGGAAACCTAGGCACACGCTACACTCAGCAGTAGTGTCTTTAACTCGCCCCGCCCCTGCGTGACGTTGGAGAAGGTGTGACTTATTTACAGCCAATAGTAGCGTTTTTCTGTCTGTCGTCACTCATTTGTTCGCCCAATGAGCACACTCTGTTCCAACAAGGGTGTGTCGGCGGCCACCATCACATTAACCTCAATGAAAACATATCACCTCTAGCTAGAAGGCTAGTACACATCTCCGCCACAAAATCACCTGACAGCGCGATACCCCCAGCAGGTTACTTCGACAAGTGCATGAACTGGGATGTCTGCAGCCGACTGGTACGCTCACAAATCGCTCGGAGACGGACTCTTCTGGATCCAGGAGCGATTCTATCAGTCAGACAACCGGGCCAACATCTGGCTGCTCCGGGGCTCACACCAGGACGTGGTGATAGACACTGGCCTGGGCTTGAGGAGCTTACCTGACTACATCGACGGCAAGGGGCTGCTCGGCAAAGATCCGCAGAGGAAGAACCCGCTGCTGGCCATCGCCACCCACGCCCATTTTGACCACTCGGGCGGTCTGCATCAGTTCCAACAGGTGGGCGTCCACAGCGCCGAGGTCGATGCCTTGGCCAACGGAGACAACTTCGAGACGGTCACCTGGCTCAGCGACAGGGAGATAGTAGAGGCTCCCAGTCCAGGATGGAGGGCAAGGCATTACAAAGTCAAGGCTGTGCAGCCCACACACATACTGCAGGAGGGTAGGTAGGGGATGTAGCCTTTGCGGTTATTATTTAATTGTTGGGGAGTGGAGCTGTGATCGTACGCCAGGTCGTAAGGTCTAAATGCATTTGCCTAGATATAATCGATACCATTAGATGATATTAAATGGATGCGCGTGGACTCAGTAGCTATAGTTTGCACATTAGGCCCTCTACAGAACCTTTTTATCTCCGCAGGAGGATTTCACCGCACAATGAAGTTAGCAGAAGACCAAGAATGACTTGCTAAATTATGGCAGACACACACACATAGAGTACACCTAAAGAGAGATAAAGTACAGCGGAGACAGTGGAGAGGTACAAGGTGAGAGGTAATGCTAACAACATTATTCATCAGATTCATGATGGATAGTGTTCAAAGCTTATGTTACAAAGGATGTTGTGTTTGCTTGGACAAGGTTACAATATAAGGTTTGAGGTAGTGCTTAAACAGGTGTAAAGGTATTGTTACATAACATGAGATGGCATGTAAAGACAGCAAAGCTTATATCACAAATAATGTTGCATTTGGGATGAGCGGCTTTGTTTTTGATGGAGTTTGGACCAAAACTGAACCTGTTAGCATCTTTAATATTCTTACTGTGTCATTTCTGCACAGCCACTCAATACACTGACTTGTTCTGCTGTGTCAGAGCAACTGCTGCAGTGCAGTTGGAATATCTCGTTGCTTGTTGTGTCAGTTTCACCCTCCGGTCACACTGTGCAACTCATATCTGGTCTGGACCAAATCAGTGACATACTGAATGTCCTGGACTGTCATGGTGATATGAGGTGGCAGTGGGAAAGACAAAATAAAAAAATAACCCCGGCTTAATTCCAGCCAGCCCAATTGTGGGGAACATAAGGATTTAGTTTGTATATGGACCTGAAGTAAATGTCATTGTGTGTATGTGTGAATGATTTTGAAAATATGATACTATCTCTTCCTCTCTCCTGTCTAGGTGATGTCATCAACCTGGGTGACAGACAGCTGACGGTGCTCCACATGCCTGGTCACTCTCGGGGCAGCATCTGCCTCCACGACCATGACAATAAGTTGCTTTTCAGCGGAGACGTAGTGTATGACGGCGCCATGATTGACTGGCTGCCCTACAGCCACGTCAGTGACTACATCAGCAGCTGTGAGCGCTTGGTGGGACTGGTGGACAGCGAACAGGTAACACCAGAGAGTGGACAGCCCATAGTTCCTCAATCCTGGGTCAAAATAAATTAGCTTTAATTCATAGAGTAGCAAATCCCACTGTCTGAAAAATCTTAGATTTCAAATGAAAATGTCATGGTCTTGCTATGATGCTTTTGACAGTGATGTCTACCCTCAGTGACAATGGGATTTTACAGTTTAATGACAACAGTTGTTGTTAAGAATAAAAAAATAAATATGTAATTTCCATGTAAATCAAAAGATTTACCAGAATTCTTCTTAAGTTGTATGTCATCCTTAAAGCAGAGCTATGTCCCATGTACTGATGGATACAGATTGGTACCCAGAGAAATGATGGTTGAGTGTGCCACAATAGATGATTTACGTATTTACGCAGCACATACTGTACATACTTTTTAAAGCGTTTTAAAGCGTAACAACTGGCAAATTCATTAAACAGGTTGACCAAGTCCTCCCAGGACACTACAACACCTTTGGTGCGAAGCGGCTACACCGGATTGCATCCACATATATCAGCAGAGCTGGAACGTGCCCCGCAAAGTTCTCCACATTTGCCTGGAGTACTCTGGCTGGGGTGGCGCTGCGGGCAAGTAACCCACGGAGTGCCTGCTAATGAGAGGGGATCATGGAGCTGGAGGAAGCACAAGTGCACAAAGAAACATGTTTAAGTGTGGAGGACATGAAAGAGGGTGAGGAGGGGAGACACATCTATAACTTAGTGTAACATTGTTCATTTACTTATGTAATCCAACAGAAATCATATAATTGCCAAACTTTATGTAAAATTCCCCTATTGGGTTACACAAGTCAATAATCAGCATCATAAGCATACAATATAAAGTATTTATTATTGGGATCTGTTCTATACTGATGACATTACATGGATGAATATGTATTTCTTGGGTTGAATATGATTTTTTTTATACTTTAAGAAGTTATGAAGTTGCAATAGCACAACAATGGTACAACTCTGCACTGCAAACAGAAAGCATGGAGCTTTGGTTTCTCCTCTGCGGCATTTGAAACAGTCATTAGGGCCATAGTATTTCTCTATGCATTTTAAAATGCTCAGTGAAGACTCAGTGTCGACTACCTCCTAAGTTTGTAACAGTGCTTTGTACTATTGACAAATCAAAGGCTTTGCTATCGAAAAATTGCCAATAAAGCCTCTGTTCTACCTGCCTTTCTTGATGCTTCTACAAGACAGACAAGTGCAGCTTCTAGATAGAATTTCAACTTCAGTCAGTCACATAAGATGGGATCCCTTATGGGATTTATTGCTGGAAGGAAAAGAATTGGTTAGAATATGATCTAACAGAAAGTTATCAGGAAAAAGTGTTTATGGTGGAAAAGAAAGTTTCCTTGAGCCGACTTTTGTAGTCTACTACACAGAATTTAAATGTTGTTTTGACCTGTTAACACTCATATATTTTGTGCTATGTTGTTATTATAAGTAAGGAGTGTATTCAAATATCAAAATGTAAATTAACAATTTCATCCTAATAGGTTTCACCAGACAGATTTACATGTAATATATCTAACAAAGTTAAAAAGATTGTATTTCACGTAGACAAAACTGTGGATGTTTGAAGAAACAGTCAGTTGTGGATTCATAAAACATTTATTATAATTAATGTTGTATTATTTAAACATGAGATTTCCACATTCTCATTTTATGTTTGCCTTCTAGGACGGCGTACATGCAGAACACAAAGCCTGCTAACACGGGAAACTCTTGCAAGGTTATAACATTCAATGTTATCTATTTGTAACAGTTAAAGATCTGCGCATCATCTGTTAACATCATGATTATCAGGTATCAATATAGCTGCATTTATAACAAAATCAATAATGTAACAAAAGACAAAGAGGAGGTTCATTTGTTAACTTATAAAAATTAATTTACAGTAACAAATGTTATTTTTCAAACATTTGACAGTTTTAATTCTTAGTAAAAATGGTTGTCCGAGTTTTGAGCCCCAAAAGGGGAACTGTTACCAAAGTAAAATCCACAGTAATAACAAAGACTGAGAAGAAGAGGCTTTACTGCACTGCCAGAGACACAACTCTCCTGTAAGATTTGTTTTCACATGGAAGAAATAACTGCTTTTATCTGTCTAAATAACAATAACTTACATTAAAAAAACTGGTGGCAGTATAAACCAACCATTTTATTCTAGCTCGGTTGACTGGGGTTTCATGTAAGTTCTGTTTCATAGAAATCTGTCTGGAATACAGCCATGGTTACATAGTTTCTAAGAAATGATTCTGTGTTGCATAATATTTGATTGGTGGATGTTTCACATTTTGTTGGTATGGCTTGGGTTTTCAATAATCACTTATTCATAATTGCTTTGGTTAATTTTAGCTTATTCTATGTATCTATGTTTGTTCTATGTATGTAAGGATCTATTTCCCAGTTCTGACGACAGCCTGCCAATAGTGTGCTGATAAATGTGTAAAAATTAAGACCAGAGCACAGATTTTTACCCTGAAGAGATCACAGTAATAACCAGTACAGTAAGTATGAGCACTTGTATAAAGTTAAGCTTTCACCAGATTCATTGTTGAAATAGTGTCAAGTAGTTCAACATTTTAACTAAGTCAAATCATGCAAAAAAGCAAAGTGGTGCATAGTAATTTTAGCAGAACCACAATGATCATCTGTTGTATGAATAATTAGATACGTACACTGAAGTAGATCACAGTACAGGCAACAAACATCAACCCTTCCCTCCACACTCAACAGTTTCTAACAATTGAGACCTCTTGACTGATTATACCATATGTTCATCTTGCATGTTAGTCCTGCCACATGCTCACTTGCTTTCATAGCATAAATACTGCAAATCTTTATTTATAAAATACAGATATGATACATCCAGTCAAAATACTGCTAGTGCATTAATAGAGATGACCTTGAAACAATGTTTGAGTAGCCAGGATGGCTGATGCAGAGGAAAAAACAAAATATTTTCTAGTTTCAGAATTAGATTCCAAGAGCAGACATTAGGCCTAGTGTGGCATGTTTACCAGAGCAAGTCCTTAGCTCTTAGAATCACTTTCTCCCAAGCAGCATGACCATAATTTCTCAAAGCAAGCAGAGTACCTCCCATATAGTTTTAGACCATCTTCAAAATTATGGCAACTCAGCAAAGTGTAGAGTCGCCTGCAGGGATTGTCACCTGTCTTTTGTTTTAGAAGACATTCCAGTTTGCCCCAGGACGGTCTTCCATGATCCATCCTCCACCAGGAGGCAGGCTAGAGGCCGCTTATCCTCCTCAGGGCTGTGCACGTAGCCTAGCAGATTGCCTGAGGTTGGTTCACATATGTTAAGCCAGTTAAACCATGGTTTAATGAGCACGGTTGCCTTTAGGCCAGCGTAAAGTGTCTGTCAGGCAGGACAAGTTCACACCTGACTTTGGAGCCAGTTACGAGGATCAAGTCTGGCCCTGAGGTTCCTGAGGCTTCGTCGAGCTGGGGAGGGCCTTGAGAAGGGGGCTCCCTCAGATGAATCTGGGCTGTGGCTGCCCTCACTGTTGCTGGAGCTGTTGCTGGAGGTGGAGCTGGAGCAGGAGAGCGTGGTCTGTGTGCTGCGCTGTGACCGAGGTGAACGAGAGGAGATGGGGAGTGGGGCATGCAGCGAGGAGGGAGGAGGCTGGCAGGGGCACTGGAAGGTCCCTCCTCCTCCATACCCCCTCCCTCGAAGGGTGCTGAGCTTAGCATCCAGCGACAGAGTGCGTGGTCTCATACGGGAGGGGGAAGAAGACAAGAGAGAGAAGTTTGAAGAAGGCTCGGGCCAGCCACGGTGGTGAGAGCAGGGACTGGTGCTGCAGTGGCTGTCACTGTCTGAGGTCAGGCTTGCATCTGAGGACAGCAGACTCAGCTGTGGGCAGTGGCGAGGGCTCACTGGGCTCCGGGGCAGTTGATGAGGGGTGCAGGGGCTGTGGCCAGAAAGGCGAGAGGTACAGGGACGGGGGCGGCCAGCACTTTTGGGGTTGCTCTCCTCAAACACAGACATCCAGGTGTGGGAGGTGCCCAGCTGGCTACGGAGCTCCAGCTCTTGCATCCTCCGAGCCAAGATGTCTGACACGGTGCTACTGAGGTCATCAGATGACTCAATAACTGCAGGAGAGATGCAGCAAACTAGTCATTATGCTGCTGTAATCTCGGCTTGTTAAATAATTGGCTTGGCTCAGATTTAAGCCAAGATTTTACTTTTTTAGAAATTAAGATTTCTAATTAATTACCATTTGGAACACGAATTGGTAATCCAGTCATAATTTGAGATTAACTGAGTTGTTGATTAGGATCATTGTAATGCAAAATTAAGAAAGGTTTTTATCTCACTGAAAGTATCAATTTTGGATAGATTTTGAGACATGTTTGCAGTTCATGAAAATATATATTATATAAAATATATTTTAAATATATATTTTATGAAAAGTAGTAAAAATATTCAGATTTGTTGTTTGTCACAGAACATTTCTTATTGTTTATTCTGTTATGATAAATGATGATGAAACTAAAAATTCGCAAGTTTTGCAGAATCTACCCATTTCACCCAGATGAGTCAGATCCTGGATTTTTTATATGAAGCCCTACTCCTGTTACTTCACCTGTCGTTGTAATAGGATGAGAGCAGAGCACGAATCTCAGCAGACACAGCGTTATCCTGCAGCAGAAGACCCTCACAGGAGGGTGTTGCAAGAGGGGCTGTCAGTGGGGTTAGGAAAACCGAGAGGGAGGTTGGAGAGAGAGAAGGGGTGGAGTAGACAGGAGGTGTGCAACAGGTGGAGTTTTTATGTAGTTTGATGATCATGAAAGAAATTGATAAGGGTTGATACGTGTTTATGAAGGAAATGAATGTTAAGGTGTGATAAGAAAACAAAAAGGATTCGTTCAAGGATAAAGATAATTCCCCGTTAAAAATGAATGGTGAAAGTTGATGAAAAATGTGGTGTTGATCATGAATAATGAATGAGGATACAAGGAAATAATAAAGAAGGACAAAAGAGACAAAGCCAAGGAGTGATGGATTCAGGACACACGAGGAAAATTGAAAAGAACAAAGAGAGACAGAGAAACAAAGGACAGAGAGTGAGTCAGCGTGTCAGAGATAAGACCCATTCTATCTACAGTACAGAGAAGTAAAGCAGAGTGTGAGATATCGAAGAGGAAAGTTTAATTGTGACAGCATCTCTCACGCACACAGACCCAAGGAATTAAAGCTACACACAGTCACATGCAATGCAGGCACAGTGCTTTCTTTCCCTGCCTACCTTTTTATTTTTTCTGCTTATTTTCTTTAGATAAAAGTGACCAAAATAGTGTTTTGATTGCACATAATCAGTGTCTTACCCATTTCGTGATAGAGTGAGCCCTGTTTTGGTGTGACAGGAGCCGGTTTCCTTGGAGATGGAAGTTCAATTTTCATTAGGTCATCACAGCACTGCTTCCATTGGCCTGTATATTGGAGACAAATGGTTACTTTCAATGCACCAAGCAGCAGATACACCATACAAGTATATGTCCTTGACATGGAAGCAGCTATAGTACTATATATGAGTGACTGCCTGTAGTGGGTGTATTGCACACACTTTGTCTGTTACAGCATAGCGAGTACTCACTCATGTCATAGAAATGTTGCCAAAAGGCCTCCATCCACCGGTGTGTATCCTCGCGGCAGTCTGTTGTCAGTGTGTGCGTCACCTCCTCACCTCCGTACTGGTTGCTGATACAGATATTCTGAACTTTACTCTGAGGGTCTTTCTCTGATGCACGTATTCTGGTCTCCTGAAACACGACAAATAATACATTCATCTGCCACAAAATGACTACAATCAGGAATGAATGCCAGTAATCCTGAATGAACAAAATTATGTTCTGCAACAAGTGATCATTACGGCAATTGTAATTGTAAGTCCCCACTGAAAATAAGCCCTCACTAATTAATCCACAAATTAGTCCTCTTTCAAGCCATTTCCCTTTAGCAATTATCCAACAAAAAAGGTACAGACTCCCAATTCCCACCTCCCCTTTCTACTCCAAACATGTCTACGTTATTTATGACCATTAGGTGGCAGTGTTGTTCCATTCATCCATTCTTCATACTGCGTTCCTTCCTCTTTAGGAGAGCCCGACAACTGACTAACAAAGGATCATACAGACCTGATCTGATCTGACTGACATGGTTTTCGGTTAGCTGTGAGCTCAGGGTCAGAGGCTACAAAACACTGAATGAGTCACAATGGAAGCAATGAGCCTTACAAGAATCAGCTCTCAGACACAGGCAATAAGATGATCAAGAACCTGACTGGCTGACTGACTGTTCTTCACTTTGGTGCCTGGAAAAAATGAGGGATGAGAGAAATATGATTGTTGATTGGATGGGGCTGACCAGATTGTGTTTTACTGTTTGCAAGGCTCGAGAACATACTAAACAGATTTTATTTTGAAATCTTCCAAGCCTTTTATATCCAGACATGCCTGCTCTTTTCTAGCCTTGCTGAACATTTACAGTTACACCTGAAAGCTGAGCAACAAAACCACAGTATTTTACGCTTCTGAGCATCTCTACTGGGAAAACTGAGGGCTAAGTGTCTTGCTCAAGGAAACCTTAGAGAAGAGCCCATTTCTTATTTACCTTTTTGGTTCAGTTTCCCAGTTGGCTTGAGATTCAAACTGGCAGCAATTCAAAAGCCCAATTCCTATCCTATCTAGGCTACCAGTGCCTTAGGCATTACCAAAAACAACACAACTGTAAGGCTGGATCAACCTCAGGAGAAAGTGTTTTACTCTATTCCAGATAGTTTCTTCTTTGTTTTCATGTGATTCCTTTGCTGACCTTGTTGATGGCAATGGTGAAAGCTGGCTCAACATTAGCCTCCACATCTTCTTGCTGGTGGTAGCAGAAAAGGCTTGTTCCTTTTAGAACAGCATACACTTTTGTCCAACTCTGAGGGTCACCTCCCAACTGCTGCAAGGTAGAGAAAATTTGAAAAAGAGAGATTTCAACATAAAAAGGAGAGGAGGGAAATGGAGGAGGAGGAAAAGACAGACATAAACCAAAAACAAAAGCCAGAAACTATGGAAACCCTGAGAAAAAAGCAAACATACCAACTTACCTTCACTTTCAAACATCCACACATCATCTGTTGGGTCATACAATGAGGCTGAGCTGCGAGGCGGCAACACATACTCCCATAGAGCGGCAGCCAATAAGAACACTCCTCTACAGCGAGAGAGACATGGATGGGCAAAAATAAACACCATAAATAAATAAAAATATTTCTTCATGACATTCAAAATCCACATACAAACATGTATAGTCATTATTCATCCACACACAGAGACACACATACACACACTTCTTCCCAATGTCGTACTGTCCCACTTTAACACACAAAACAAGGCACAGGGGTGTAAGAGACTGGCAGCTGCAGGGAGTGTCATGAAGTGCAGCAATGAAACTTTACAGCTGGCTGAAGGGCCAATGAATAAAACACTAGGGGCCTGTCTGTCTGAGGTTCTGGGCCCTTGTTAGCCCACATTATTACAGCTTTACACACAGCAGTCCCCTCACCAGCACAGCCCATTATTACTGTGACCTTGACAATTACTGTATGTCAGAGAACATGGGAGGACAGAGAGGAAGGGGAAGAAGGAGGAGGTGAGGAGAAGACGCACAATAAGCATGCTTGGTTTAAGGGAAATTATTAGAATGCAGGGAAGAGAAGTGTGACAGTGATAAGCGAGAGAAGAATAAAAAACCGACAGATGGCTGATTTGGCAGAGAAAAGAGAAAGATGCTGAGGAGCCAGATTGATGAAGGCTGCCACTCACCGTTGCCTGAGATGGTGAAGTCATGTGTGCGAAAGCTGTCCTGGACGTGTGACAGTGACAGGGTGGTATGAGCTAAGAGGTGGTACTTAGGGCCCCTGTCAACACACAAGAAAGGAGATAGAAATGTATTCTGTGTTTGAGCATGCTTATTTATAGTGAAAAGCAGTCTCCATAAATATGTTTCTGAAATATATGTTATTTCCCTCACTATTCAATATCAATCTTCTATCAAATGTAAACTAGCTAATGTTTTAAACTAAACTCACGGTACTGAGGGAACTGGCAGCAGAAGGGGAGCTGCCCCTCCATTGCTAACAGGACTACAAGGTCCAGGCTCCATGGCGGCCCGGAGCTTCTTCCCAGCTGATCGTCCCAGCGAGGAACTCAGTTTACTGGCTAGTTTCCTTGGCGTGCTCCCTGCTGAGTAGTCATCCTCGGAGCAGCAGCTGTACAGCTCAACACGCAGCTCAAAACCCGGGCTGGCTTCGTTACTGTGAAAGGATACACACGCGATGAACATGATCATATCAGTGTCACTCACAGGCTGCATGTGAGCTTGTGTTAGGGCAGACAGATGACTTACAATATGATGGTGTTGTCAAAGCAGATATCGGTGAGTGTCCGATCCACTATCACCATGTCTGTGTCAAAGATCTCTCCTCCCAGCTGCAGCAGGCAAAACACTGCACACCGATGAAGCTCTACAAAGAACGAGGTGGAAAGACAGAACAAAACCGAAAAATAATTGGTGAAATGTCACATTTATGCGATATCTGAACAGCTTTCCCTCCATTGCATCACCTGAAAAACAAATTTCAGCTGCACCTCCAAGATGTAGGTAACTGTTTTAACAAAAGGGCTGAGGCCAGAAGTTAGAGAGGGCATACGACCTGAGTAGTTTAAGTTTCACAGAACATTAGCTGTCCACCTGTCTGACAAGCACTTCTCTTGTTAGTTTCAGTTCAGCAATCTCAATGGCCAGCTGTGCTAAGAATTTCTATGAAGCATTGTTAGAAGTTTTGTGGTTGAAACTAAAGCACAACAAGTCTTTAATGTTGCAGGAGCCAAATATATATATATATATTGCAAAGAAACTCTCAGAGGGAATACACATGCATTGTGAAGCTGATGTAATACCTTTTCTGAGCATGCTTCACTATAATTATGGGTAATTAGGTGAATCCTTGAGCCAAAATACAACACCACCATATCCATAACAACAGTGAGAAATGTATGTAAGAAATAGCATCTTGGGTATCATTTTCACCACATAAATAGTGTGGCCCCTGATGGTCTACTGTCTTTTATTTCTTTTGTGTGTTTTTTTATTTCTTCTTCTACTACACAACCAAATTCCATCATTTTGCCACTTCTCATTCAAATTCAAGGTTACAACTGAAAAGGCTAAGAGAGGCAGTCTGCTCCCACTTATGTGCTTGCCTGTCTACAGCAGATTGACACTTAATATTCAAACATATTATTCCACGTATGAGCTCAACACTCAAAATGTGATTGGATACGTGAGAGAGGAAGATGCTTTACTCCTCCCTGCCTCCTGGGCTCAGTTTATGTGTCTCGGTGTGCTTAATGACCTTGACTAACAGCCTCATTAAGCTTTGTTAAGAGGCCGCTACCTGTCTCTTGAGTTCATTTATATGCACAGGTCATGCAGATTAATTCCATTCAAGTTGCCAGGGGAGAGAATGAGCACTGAGACTGTTATAATGACTGCACAGGGTTAACCCACATTGACTCTATCAAGAGGAGGTGGGATGGGAAATAGTCAATATAAAGATTACCATTGTTATATTTTCAGTGCAGCTTTGAATTCTGAAATGCCATAAAAACACAGGACAAACGACTCAGGGAGTTCCTTAAATGCACAACAGATGTCATTTGTTTTCATTATAAGTAGGGCACTATTCTCTACCCTACTAATAATGACCTAGTTCAGTGCCTGTGTGCTGCTACTTCTCAGAGCCAAGAGGCCAAGCCAGCAGGAATAAACATGGGGTCAGGTTGTGCTGCCAGGAGTTTCTCACTTCTTAAAAAAATTCTGATGCTGTAAAATACAGAGATATCTGGTAAAGCTGCAACAGATTGTAATAATCAAACTTCATAACAGCACATACCACGTTCCTCAGAGGCAAATCACTAATAAATCCTACAGGCATAAATCATTAATAACCCATCAATGAACTTCTTCGCATACAGAGGCAACTCCTCACCTCCTTTGTTCTTGAAGTACTCTGTGTCTTTCCACATGAGGGGGATCCGAAGATCTGTAACGACAACAGACAGGGGATTAGACCGCAAAAATGTTAATCACTCTTACTGTCTAACTGATATGTGTGTATGTGTATGTGTGCCTCCCTACCCAGGTTGCTTTCAGTCACTGGCTAAAGTATCCACAGCTAATTGCTGACTGTGTGTGTGTGTGTGTGTGTGTGTGTGTCAGCGCCCCCATTAACCTTCACCAACAAACATACACACATGGGAGCATGTGTTGTCTTTCCCTGGTGTGAATTATCTCTCTGCAGTGTGTCTGCAATCCAAACAGAGTAGCTCCATAATTATTCATCTGACTGTGCTCTGTCATATTGCAATGGGCAGCATCAGCAAGCCACAACGTTCACCTCAATAAGGAGGGAATTAAACATCCTCTAATAGAGAGAGAGGAAGCTGAATCTCAGCATTTGCCCGACAAGAAGAGCTCTGCATTAAAGGCTCACAAAGATTCTTTTCTCTCATATAATGCTTGGTCCATGTCCAAATCTCCAACAATAAATAAAAGCTTTTTACAAATTCCCCACAAAATGTTCCCTAAAATCTTTGTCCGCTTATCTCCTTTTCATAAATACAAATTTCTCCTACAAAACACACACATCCCTTCATTCAGACAAGGTTTTTCTTGCCTGAGATGGCCACTTTTCCTTTGCACGGGAGTCTGTCATCCATTGGCCCTGCATCCGATGACCTCCGCGTGACCTTCTGCATGACCTGGGCCTCCTTCATCCTCTGCAGCTCCGACATGTACGCCATGATACGAGTGCTACAGGTCTGCAGGCTCTTCGCCGCCTCTAACGCCTGGTCTTTCTGGGAGCAGGCAGCCAGCAGCTTGCAGGCCCCATCACGCATTCGGATCTCATGGTCAATCTTTTTCTGGATGTCGCTGTCCTGCAAGGGACAAGGGAGGGTGGACGGGAAGAAGGTGTGAGAAGAAGTGTAACGAAAATTACATATAATGACACATCTGAAAGAATCTAGTCTTTGGCAAATGGCAGAAAACATTATTACAAACATGCAGAGGTGAACTGAAGGTGGCAGGTCTGACATCTTTAACAGATAAGGGTACAAAGAAGGACATTTCTGGCAAGAGTAGAGACAACCAGGAGACAACACACGAGTGTATGTCTGCAGAATACATTGTGAATACATTAGAGAGGTGTGTCTCTGAAAGCACTCAGGAGTCTGTGCTCAGTGCTGTGTGTGTGGTGGCAAGGACAATATTCAAACACACGGCCTTTTGCCCTCTTACTAACAAGCTCACCTCCTGCTGAGCAGACACGTAGATGCTGAATCATTTAGTACAAACATATTCACTACACACACAGAGGGAGCAGCATGTCTCAAGTAAGATAATAAAGAATAAAGCTATCAAACATTGAGAGCCAAAATGAGAGACCCCAGACACACAAATATACACATGCACACTTTTTTTGTTCTAGTCATTAATCTTTTCCTCAAGCTCCTTTCTAAAAAGGAACAAAAATAAACACTTTAAGTAAAATTTGACCTGACTTATTCGGGGCAAGAAAGCCATCCTGCATGTAATTAAAAAGACACACACACACACACACACTCAAAAACCCAAACACATGCAGACAGTAAAGATTCCACAATCCTAAACTGTCTGGCTCTGCCGCTGGTGATGCTGTCCAGAGTTTAAACAAATCTCTAAGCCCCTCTTTACTCTGTCAGCTGTGCAAGAAAACTGGATGAACTGAAAACAGTGGACAGTGAGGGATAGAACTAACATATGAAGTGAGAGGGATGAGAAAGCACAAAGGGACCCAGGAATCAAACAAAGACCAAGCAAAAGCAAAGCCAGGTTGACCTTGAGTGTTAGCACCAGTTCTCTTTTCAAGGTAAAACACCTTTGAATCATGCATTTGCACATCGATTGCTTCAATGCAGGGAATATCGACCAGTAAGGTTGTCTTTAAAGAACTGGTTAAACAACCTGGGAAAACATTTACTTTGTGTTGATAATAAATGAACAAACAAATGGCGTGCAAAACCTGCCCGAATCCTGAAGTATGTGTATGTGAATGTGTGTGCGTGATCGTCCCTTTGAGCGATACATTAACAAGCTCACTCTGTCCCCACAAATAATCTCTAATGCTCCCTGTGCCCTTCTTACCCCACATCTCTCTCTGTCTGATAAATGCACCTTCTCCTCCTACTCCGATATGTCTCATTTATCTCCCCTCGCTCTCTCCCTGATTCTTATGAATTTTTTATTCTTTTGATTTAAGCTTTTAAACTTTCACTGCTCATTTTCTTCCGCCTTCTCTCACACTCCATCCGTTCCACTTCACTGTCCTCAATTGGCTTTTCTTTCTTCTCCTCCACACCCTCTTTCTCCCTTTTACCTGTCTTTGTATTAGCATAAGTGCCAGTGCCACACTTTCTTAAACAGAAGTGCAGTGGGAGAGGAGTGCATGTGGTATGGACATAGAAGTCCACATTTGGACACAGATTCTCGTTTTGAAGCAGCGCACTTCAAAATGAGGTTTTTCATTAACCACTGTATAGGAAAAATTAACTTGCTTCCTGGGATAGAACTGCACTCGCTCTGCATGGTAGTGAAAGCTACCCTAACAGCTGTAAATCACACATAACATCCAACTAATCTGTCTCTAAACCAATCCACCAAAACATTAAAACACTGTCAGTAATAGTTTGACATGCATCACAACATGACTTACTACATGGCACTACATGGTATTAAAAGGGATGGAGGTGATTACTAGGACATTTCTCCTCAGAAACTCTGCCAGAGCGAAGAATTATCAGACAAAATGAGAGCATGATTGAGTGCATTTATGCTAATGAAGATAATGATCAGTCTAGAGTCCTATAAAATCCACACTGTGGATGCTGAACACAATATGGCTTGTAAGTCTGTCATTAAATAAGCACTGACTGAAAAGCAATTACACTATTCTTGACTGTGAAAGAAAGGAGATGAAATAACAATATAAGTAGATATCAGTTAACTGCTGGATGTCTGCAAGGTACAATTCAAGAGAATGATATTTACGAGGTCAAGTGATTGTTAATTAGAGTTGATTGGTTGAGCTGCTTTTCTTTCACCCATCTTTCTTGTTTTTGGAGAGAGAATAAGTCATTTTCACTGAGAATGGGAGAAATCACACATCCCAGTTGGCATTTATTTTTCAGATTTTTATGCAGCGAATACTTAACTCATATTGTAAGAGAGAGCCTTAAAAGAGAGCAAGAGAATAATCTAAATTTATATTTTCTCAATCACAAATATTACAGTAATGAGCACAAGATTTAAAACTCCTGCATTGTGACATGTTGTCCACTGTTTGTAGAATCTACATCGTTAATAAAGTCTTACTTCCAGGGAAGACAGACAATATTCAGCTCTGAAACATTTATTTTATAAATTGATAAGTTGATCAATGACAGCTTTGATATTCAATTAATCATTGAAGCAATCGTTGCAGCAAAAACTACTTGTTTTTAGTGTTTTTATTTAAATATATGTATATATTTATACTTACTTATGCACCTATACACCAAAGCAAATTCCTTGTATGTGAAAACCTACTCTGCATTAAATTCAAAACTGATTCTCAAATGTCAAGATTTGCAGTTTTTCCCTCTCTTTGAAAACATTTTTTTTTGAATACACCACGTTCTACTTGATGAAAACGTATAATTGGTTTTGCAATTTAATGGATCAAGCCATTAATCGGTTTGTTGAAATAATTACTGATATATTATTCAACCAGAACAAAACCATTAGTTGTAAGCAATAAAAATCAACAAAGAAGGGGGGAAAAAAAGACATTTGAAGTGAGGATAAAGAGGGAAATGAAAGAAAATCCAAAATGTCCTTGTCAATGGTGGCACTGCAAACCAAGCTCCATGCATCACTGAGCCGGAGGCTAGCTAGCCAGCTTTGACGGAATGCACACACACACACATAAAGTACACACACACATACACTGAGTAAAGGAGCTGTCACCACAGTCCAGCTCTGTGCAGTGGGTCTTAGAGTGACCCGCTAAGAGGAGGTCCTGTATTTATAGCAGCTAAATTAACCAGCTTCTTCTTCTGGGGATCTCAGAATAGAAGCAAACGAGCAGCCTAGATCTAACTCTAATCCACAAGTCTGGCTGTATGTCGGGCTAACGATTGTACAACAAAGTGACATAAACACTCACAGACAGGGAAGTGAGAGACAAACACATCACAGGCACAGGCTTACACGCATGCAACAACAAGCAGGACAAATGTCTAGAGTGGATAATAAACTCTTTTTATAGTCTTTCACAAATGCTCACAGGCACACATAAATACAACCATACAAACACACACATTGTCATAGTGATTCCCTCACACTGTGTCTTCAGAGTAGCAGGTGTTAGACCAGTGGGCATTGTCAGAAAGCTGCTGCCTGCCTGTGATGGTGGCAGTGTGGACAGCAGCCAGACAGAGGGTGAAGCAAGGGTGGATGGGCGACAGGGATGCAGTGCATGTTGGGTATCAAGCAGTGACACAGAGGGGAGGTGGTGCTGTCAAAGAAAACAAGGGGGGACTTGAGGAAGGGAGTAGAGAGGAGGGAGAGAAAGAAGAAAGCAGGAGATATGTGTTGACAGGGCGAAAGGTCTGGGTGGAGTGCGAGAGGCAGCTGAGATTTTAAAAAAAAAGATAAGAAGGGAAACAAGTGCAAGTGGGAGAAAAGAAGGAGAAAGCACTGAATGTCAAGAGACAAGCATTATATAAGGTGAGGGGATGAGGAGGGAGGGATAGTGAGGATGACAAGAGGCAAGAGGGAGGTAAATCAACGTGCTGGACTTGTAAGAATAGACAAGAATGATGGGGAAAATACAGACAGTGGTGGCAAATGGGAGGTGGCAATCAGGAAATGAAGAGACAGGAATTTGGCCACAGGAATAGAGGTGGTGGGTTCTATATGAGCAAATCTGCTGCCATGGTAATGAAGCACAATGAAACACTTGGTAAATGAGCAGGCGTAGAAATAATTGGGAGAGTGTCAGTGTCTCTCGAAAACTTGACAGTTGCATTAATGGCTAAAGAAAACGTCATAATTACTTGTTAGCTATTAAGAGTTATGACAGCATTTAGATCAAATGAATACTATGTTTTTGTGCTAAATCATAAAGATGGTAAAGCAGTTTGGCCATCAATCGCAGGGCAGGTGGTTCCACATGTTGAAGTGCCCTTGATTAAGACAACCAATATGTGAATAAAAAGAAGTTGCTTTGGATAAAAATGTCTTTTAAATCAATGTAAGAAATAATGTCATGAAAAATATAAATGTATCCAATAAACCTTTACGGGTTTACAGATTTTGCTTTCAATTAACACAGCAATAGTAAAACAATATTTTCTTCAAACAACAATACATTTTGAAAGTATCCCTGTATGACCGACAGAGTATATGCATAATGCCATTGTAACCTTTCAGCAGGTCATTTGATGCCTCAGTAGGTACCAGATGGTCACTTCATCTATCACCTCTCTGTCCCCGTCTGGCTGTGTGTGTTGATCCTCACTTGTGTGTCTGTGACTGTGATCTCATAGACACTAACACACACACCTACACAAACATACGCATGCTGGTTGGGGATTTGACGCCACTGCAGATGGTGTGTAATGGCTTGTTTACAATGTGTTGTTCTGCATGAATAAGCTTTCCTATTCAGATTACTGACCCTTGACCTCTGACCTCTATCCCTGAGTAGGCCAGACGACTGCAGTTACAGCATGGGGTTAGTCCACAGGGTTAGGTTTAACACACATAGTATTAAACACATAAAGAAATTACACATTTTGCTTGGCAGAGCAGACGCATATTAATTCAAACCACTTGGGAAGGAAAGTCAGAGGGGAGGAGGAGGAGTTATTGCTAAATTGTGTTTAATTGAAAAATATTATTCACTTTAATAATTGTGAAGTGCTGCAACAAATTTTAGAACTTAAAATAGAAAACATATTTTCACCAGCATATTTGTAGCCATGCTAAAAGCATGGCAATTTCATCTGTTATGTTTGTTCATCACTTTGTTCAGGACTGAAATATCTCAACAAGTTCGTTTAGACGTTCATGCCCCCCCTCTGGATGAAATGAAATTGCTTTGGTTTATTATATAAATACCAAAAAACTAATGGCATTCCCGTCAGCCTCAGTTGTACTTTGTGTTTTGTGCTAATTAGCAAATGCTAACATGCTAAACTAAGATGGTGAACATTGTAAACATTATACAAGCTAAACATCTGCATGTTAGCATCATCATTGTGACAATGTTAGCATGCTGATGTTAGCATTCAACACAAGTACTGCCTAAGTACAGTCTCATAGAGCTGCTAGAATGACTGAAGTCTTAGTCTTGTTAGATTATACCAGTTCAGCATGTCTTAGGTTTTACTGTAGCACTAGCATGTGCACAATATCACATCAATATCGATAGCAGTGGATAAATTGTCTTTCTGCTCATCTTCCTATAAAAAGACGGTCAGAGGTCATGGAGATGATTGCTGTCATTGAGATGGAATATGCATCCTCTGGTTAAAGGCTGGTTTCTTTAACAACTATAAAACCATGCCACCTTTTCTGACTCTGAAGTTGTTTTCTTTGTGGACAGACAAGATAACGTAGCTGAAGCAGAGAGAAGAGAGAAGCAAGAGGACAACAGTTGAGCAAAACAACAGCAGGACACACAAAGAGGCAAAAATCTTGCTCACTCAAACACACACACAAAAACAGACAAACACACAAGCTCACACAGTCGAAAGAACATGCACAATCTGTCAATCTTCATGGCCACAGACATGAAGATTGACAGAAGGTGCTCGTCTGTATTTCACACACACAATCACAACCAAGAATTGCAAATTCCTGACCACTCCCATTTGCTGGGACTTCACTGACCAAACTGCTGGCTTTCAATTAGCCAGCCACAACTATGTGCCTCGCCTTCCTCTCCACCCTCTTCCGCTACTTTCCCTCATGCTCGCCCTCTTCCCCTCTGCCTCTCCCACACCCTGAGCATGGCTACAGTTAATGATGGAGGAAGCGGTTGAGAGTGCAAGAAAGAATAAAAGTTAAATGAAAAGAGAGAGAAAAAAATCTATGGCAAATTAGCTGAGAGAGGGTCAGAGTATGAGAGGAAATGAAAAGTGAGAATGAAGATAAAAGTAGAATATAGGGATGAAATGGAGTGGGGGAGTAGTCGCATTAGCAGACTGTCAGTAACACACAGCACGTCACAATCATACACATGCCCAAAGACATATACCGTATATAGCACACATCAAGTGCAATACGTACATGTGTATAATGGTTTAAAAAACACATGGCCTGGAGTCAGAAAACAGACAACGATCCCCAAAAAACCCCCAAACCCAAACCACTCTAAAACAATGGTCCGATTCACCAAACAACATCCCTACAGTGTTTCAGACTCCAGCTGCTGCTGGGAAGCCAGGGCACAACAACAGTGAAGGGAACTGGTTGGGTAATGGTCATGTAGGACAGAAAGGAGGAGGGAGAGAAACAGTAACCGGGTGGAGTGTTCGCATTCGCCTTTTACGACAGCAAGGCTAGCTACAACGCAGTCCGAGTCTGTTCAGTGCCAGGACACACACACACACACACACACACACACACACACTCCCAGGGCCCTCTCATATGGCAACGTGTGCCTGTGTACTGTGAGTGTAGGTGCCAAAATGCTGATGTCATAATTGAGATTATTGCTATAGAGTTTCAACAGTGGACCAACTCGCCCTTATAGCTGGAATGCTGTGAACTCTTTCCCCTCCTAACAGCTTATGCATTCAATTATTCGCTGACAATGGAGACTGTTTCAGCTCTGCTTGCATAAAAACTGTGTGTGTATCTGTGAGGGCTTGCCCACATCTGTTTGTGTGTGCGAGCGTGTGTCCAAATGACTTTGCAGCCAGCTGTTCTCACACAAAGGCAGTGTGTTTCAATGCAGCTGGGTCCCAGCATACATGGGGGCGGAGTCAGACCAAAAAGTGCTACAGACATAATATGCACGCGTCTGTGTCTTAAATCATGTTTCATGCACATGCCAGAGGTGATGGAATATGCCTGCGTATGCAAACAAGTGCGTGCAAGTGAATCAGTGCAAATTTCTGAGTGCACTTTGTACTTGCAAGTGCATTTGTTTTTTGGGCTGCTGGCCCTAAGGAGAGCAACACTCGAGTGAATTTCAAGCTATAAAACAAATTTGTTTAGAGCTACGAGAGAGCACAGGGAGCTTAAGAGTCTGCCAAGCAGTGATCACTTCAGCAATTTATAGGCACACTAAAGCTTGATGGCTCTTACACGGCTGTGCACGCTCAGCCTAATACACCAGGTCTGCATTGTCATATAGTAGCACAGTGGGAGCTGGAAAAGCAGCAGGCACGCAAACCAAACTGCAGAATAATTTGAAGGCAAAATATTGGTGATAATAACAGGAAGTGTCTGAACACCTGGGTGTGTGTTAGTATACCTACTGTATGACTGTGTGTGGTCTCTCAGCCTATAATTAACAGGCCTGCGGAGTATAGATTTATGAAACGCTGTGTACGGGTTCCAGAGCAGACTCATAAATATCTGTGGGCTGGGAAAAAAAAGATATACATTCACCCTTCAGGGTAGTTTATTATGAGTAACAACAGCACAAAAACACTTAACAGAAGGAGGACCCCTACTGTTCCTCTTCCATCTCACCAAGAGGACCAGGGGGTAACAAACTGGGTTGCATTCAAAACACACACAAAAATGCTATGTTTAGACATAATAAACTGGATTGTAAATCATCCCTGACTTGTAAAGTTGAATCTAAAAGAAGTACAACAGAATGTTATGTACTCCTCGAGTATCCAAACAAACCATAAAAGGCTTGAATCGCTGTTTACAAAACTTATTTGCGAGAAATGCAATGGTAATAATTGTCATTTTGAGCAGTTCTGGCATAGTTGTGTGTGTTTCACAGCTTTAAAGTGAAGAAAACACGATCCACAGCTCCTGCTGAGAAAGGAGACAGAAAAGGGACAAGAGTTGTCGCCAAGTATCTTCCTTTTCTAGACAAAAAGTAATGGTGAAACCCTAATGAGAGTAATTGGCAGACTGGACTGTCTGGAGGCTGCAATAGGCAATTAATGAATTAAGAAACACACACACAGCAATACTGTAACCTTGTCAGTGAACTTTAATGGCACAGTCAGTGTTGCCTGCAGGCCTGGAACACATCTACTGACTATTATACAAGTTGATACCGTATTATTAACTGATCAGCCAGCTTTTCATGTAAGCCCATACAGAAAAAGTAAAGGAGGATTTAAGAAAAGATCTAGTATGAAGCAGGTCTTCCTAAGCTCCTGATCAAAGACTGCTGTGATCCATCTCAGTGAGGACACTCTGCTAGTGCATATACGTGGGGAGAGAAGATGGGATTTAATCACATTAAAAGATACATGAGGCAAAAAGGCACTGACATGACTTTGTAATCCACTCTGTGCTGGAATAGGTCACGTCATTACAGCCCTTTCTTTCTCTAACACATGAAATTACTGTTTGAAGGGAGGTGTTAGTCTGTGAACGGAAGTTGGCTGTGTCACTTATCGCTTACGCTGATATACGGCTGTGAGGGGCTGGGTGAAGTATGTGGCACAACACTTTCTTTTAAACAAAATACATCTCATTTGACTCTCCCAAGAACCTCAGTGTGTGTGTGCAAGTGTCAGGGTGACTGACAGCTCTCAGTATGCCACCTTACCTCGCACATCGGGTTAACATGGGGGAGGAGGTGAGGGCAGGGGGGGGGAAACACTATGACAGGCCTTGGATTAGAGCTCTGCTATGTGTCCAGGCTGGCCAATCAAACTTTTTGCAGTCTTTGCCTGTAACTGGTCCTCCATACAGCATGGATAAATGAGCCATACACTAAAATGAAATGCAATGTGAATACTAGTGTGTGTTCACAGCATCCTATCCCTCTGCCAAAATAAATTTGGGGCATACTGCTGGCAGTGAAATGAACAATTAACATGTTGCAAACAAAGAAAAGACAAAGAGAATCAACATGAAATTCTACAGAACAAACATTTTGACAAAACTGACTCTTTCTTCAGTATATTACCTTTCATATTTATTTTTCCTTTTCGTGACAACAACCACTAGAAACCCTTCAATCAGGCAATGAGATGGAAACATGTTTAAGTCATAAGATGTATGAGAAGGATGCAATAGGGTGGAGTGTTGTTGGAGTGGGAAGACAAACGGCAGATGAGGGACAAAGGGAGGGTGCAGAGAGCAAGAGGTCGCAGTGCCACAGTTTCCCGAAGGAGAGTTGCCTCCCTGCTGGGTCCCATATCATTAAGCTTCTATTCATCCTCAGTGGGGTGAGGGGCAGCTAGTTACCTTATTACCACAAACCAATCCTAACACTTGCTGTGCAACACACTGTACCACATTTCTAAAGCTCTCATTAGTTAACTTTTGCAAATAAGCGCACCCAAACCCCCCTGTCGATGAACAGTTCCAACAGCCTGACACACACACACACACACACACACACACACACACACACACACATGCCTCAGTAATCCCAGGCTTTCCTCCTTGTCTGAATCAGGATGAGAAAATCGGTGTTAATTAGCTCAGCCAGCCTAACTTGCATTTAAGCCTGCCAAACTCTCCTCCCTGTTGTCTTTTACTTCCTCTCATTCCTACACTACAGACACACATGGAGAGGTGCAGATAAGTGCAAAGCATTTAGGGCTAAGACCATATTAATGCGGTTAAATCTGAAAATGCATTATTCTTCTAAGTTTAAGCCTTATATGCACATTCAAAAGATCTTTAAACCGAGTAGAACACTCGAAGTTTAGCATGGCTGGGCAAAACGGAACGTTTATAAAATCCTAAAATTGCTTTGTGTGACTTAAAACAAACTATTTTACATATCCCACCTCTCTGCTAACCATATGGTGGTGTTGTTTGCCTGCTGCCATTAAACACGAAGATGGGACTTAAAATGCATTGTTGCTTTATCATGCACTTAAGTGAACTACTCATAATACTTCCCATAACCACCCATCTTACTTTAATTAAACTGAATAAAAGTATCTAATCTGCAGTGATAGCTTGTTGTGGCAATAGTTGTGTTGGCGGTATTTATACCCTGTAAGCACACAGATGGTCCATATATATGTGTATAATATGTGTGTCCACTCTCTACTTATCTTCTCCACTCTCCCTGAATGCTCCACAATTCAATTATGCCTATTATAACTTGTGCCTTAGAGAGGTAAAAGTAATCAGAAAATGTTTACAGCTTCTACTGTCTTAATTAATAATGGGATATTGCAATCCATGTAAATGTAGTCATTTTCTGCTTCTCTCTTATATTCCGTGTGCTCTCTCTGACTCCCATTTCTATCCGAGAGCTCTTTAGTTGAAGCTACTTTTATCAATCTCTATTATTCATAACTATTGCTGCTGTTGCCTTATTTAGACTATATGGCCACATGTGTATATATTATCACATGTGCTTCCCCCACGTGAGATCTGTTGGAAGGGAGGGGAGGATTTTGTCGGTCATCAAGGTGTACAAGCCAGAGACAGACAATGACGAGGCAGCGGATACTTTGTGGTGAAGCTGTGTGTGTGTGTGTGTGTGTGTGCGTGTGTGTGTCCTTTAATCACTATCGACCAGCGAGAGCCCAGAAGTGAAGAAGGTTTATTATAATATTCATGAAGCTGCAGGACTTCTGAGCTGAGTTAAAGCAAAGCCGGCTATGACTAAAATGACCCTCTGCCCTCAGGGTGAGATGACCAAGAAAGGCACAGATAAGGTACAGCTGAATGGTGTGACTGTGTGTGTGTGTGTGTGTGTGTGTGTGTGTGTGTGTGTGAATGCATGTGTGTGTGAGGGAGTGGGGGTTATTCTAGTTTATGTGCTCAGAGCCACTTAATTGAGAAAAGAGAGCAGTTTGATGATTTCAGAAATTACAGTACCCTCAATTTGTCAGACAAGACGACACACTGGTGTTTTGTGAAGGACAGCTTTAAGGCCTTGAGGTATGCCATTAATTAATGGCTGCTCAAGACCTGAGGAGCACCGCTATCACAGGATAATAAACGTATTATTTGTTTCACTGCTGTGATTAATGACAGTCATTTTAATGTCATAGGGAACACATGTAAGGAGAGATCCACTCACAGTCTGGGATTCTGTCGCTTTGGTTAACCCCTTTGCCACTTTACAGCACTCACAGCCTGCTCTGGTTACTAATGGTTCACATTAACCCTTTGAATCTCTCAATGTGTGTGTGTGTGTGTGTGTGTGTACGTGCATTTGTGTTTGTTGTGCATATGTGTGCGTGTTTGTACAAGCATGTGTGTCAGTGAGAAAACGAGTTAGGGAAGGCAAGGAGGCGGATAAGGGCAACTGAGATTGAGAGGTGAAAAGAACAAGAAAGAGAATATAGTTAATTGCAGAAAGTGTGTGTGTGTGTGTTTCTTATCTCTGCTCTCCAGAACAACTCTAACAGATTGGGGATCCACATTTACATATATGCACACACACACACACACACACACACATGCACACAAACTAGCAGAACACTTCAAACTTCTACACCCTCATTTACACCACTTATCTACACACCAACACAGCACAAACAGACACTAGTTCAACATAATATTTATTCAGCTGCAACAGAACAATGCACAGCTTCTATCTGCTGACATGAAAATGTACACTAAGCAAGCTGACATGAACAGAGCTAGTCTGGGTCTCATAAAATTCAAAAGTGAACCCCATGTTTGAAGCATGTTCAAGTTAAGGTGAAACTGACATACTGGACCGTCCCATATAGGTTTAGCTTTTCAACCTAGATTTTATTTTTAAGTAGGGCAAAAGAATAAACATTAATGTTTTTGAAAACTCTAAGGTAAAGAATAGAATAATGCTTTCAAAATATTGGCTTTTGGCCACATGATTCTAAAAATATCAGAACTGGCCCATATTGGTCAAGTTTTTCCAGTGTGGATCAAATGCAGAAGAGAGGTCTGACAGTCGCTGATTGTTCAGTGGGGTGGCATTTAGGGGGACTTCAGTCGTCCGACACAAACACTCACACAAACACAGATAAATAAACACGTTTCATTGTTGTTGTTGTTGTTGTTGTTCAGCAGCAGACTATTCAGGAGCCATACATTTACTGTGCACCATATCTCTTTCACATTCTCTTGCAAATGTGAAAGGGATGCTGTCATGCCGTACTTTCGAAGCAAATCCATGAGCTATTATGTGTCCTCTCTCTCACACACAATCCTCTCTGTCCGCAAAATATAACCCCAAACTACAGTAAGGCATCATGTAAGCAGCATGGTGTGTGCAAGAAATGATGTGTGTGTGTGTATGCGTATGTGTGTGTGAGGGAGTGTAAAGCTGTGTATTTGATATTATTATAATCGATTCTATACGGCCATGCCAGCATTTCATCAGAGGGCCATGGGAGCAGGATAAAGGGTAGCGTAGATGGCTTATCAATTAGATCTCCACAGATCTAGTGTGTGTGAGTGTGTGTGTGTGTGTGTGTGTGTGTGTGTGTATGTGCGCACATTGTGGTTTCGCTCATGTCAGCAACACAAGACCAATTCCGCTAAACAAACATAACCTAATAATGGATTGGCAGCCGAGACGCATTGTAAAATGAAGGAAAACGTGCACACAGTCACTCAACAGGTAGGAGGTATTGGACAGATTGTCTAACAGTGCTGTATAAATGACTGACAGCTCAGCATCTGCTTCCTCAGATAGACATGACAGATAGACGTAGACCGGGTCTGACTGTGATCTGCTGCCAGCGGCTCTGCATTAGCTGCTTGTCCGATTATCTGTCTGTGGGACTGAGCTATCTTCTCCATGACCATCAATCCCTTCACAATCTGCCTCTGCTTCGTCAGGTCATCACTCCTCTCTAATTGTCTGTCTGTCTGTTGATCTGCCTCTCTTCCGTTTGTCTATCACTCCTTTCCTCATCCACTGAATCAGCGTCATGAGGCACGGCCATCAATCTGCTGCCGCATAAATATACATGCCGCCCAGTGTATGATTCTTACAATGCACAGACATGTCCTTCTGCATCAACCCTATCTATCCTCTCTCTCTTCTGCCTCTCACTCTCTTCCCTTTTCTTTTTCAGGCACTCGTGTCAGGACAAACCCATCGAGGGCTCTGCCTGCCACAACACTTGCTTCTAAAAGGAGAAAGGAAAATAGGACAGAACATTTGCTAAGAGAGCTCTGGCATGACATGTCAGGGCAGCTTTTGAACTGGCTTCGTTTAGTGTGTATTTGAGTCGTGAAGCTCGAAACTGAAAGCAGGAGAGGAGGACCAAAGCTGGCCAGAGAAAATTTAAGAAACCCACAGAGAAAGGACGTGTGTGTATAAGTATGTAAGTATGAGTTAAAAGATCTATAATCGAGGCAATTGAGGAGCAGAGGGAATATTGTGGCGGAACAGGGTATAAGTGCCCTCCCCCCACCCCCACAGCTGCTGCCATGCTGTACAGTACATAGAGTAATGGGTTGCAGTTCCCCCTGTGTTTCTCAGGCTGAGGAAGTCCTGCCTATATCAGTCCCAGCAGCTGCCTCCTGGGAAAAAGCAATGGGCAATATCAGCAGAGAAAACAGAATGACCTCTACTGCAGACACATGGCAGTGCAGAGCAGGGGCAGAGAAAGAGGAACACACACACACACACACACACACGTAGTTGCAGAGGTGAATGAAGGCTGGGGAGGGAAGAGAAGGAGGAGAGACAGATACAACCAGAGGAGACACTTGAGATATCTATCTGGGTAGACAGGTAGAGAGAGAGAGAGAGAGAGAGAGAGAGAGAGAGAGAGAGAGAGAGAGAGAGAGAGAGAGAGAGAG